>JASANF010017319.1:0-13341 GCA_030248245.1 Trissonchulus sp. WLG1_4
GTCACTACTTCGTTCAGTTACGTATTGCTCACTGCAAGCATGTCGCAACGAAATCTATCCAAATTTAGTTCAACTCTACTCGCAAATCGTGCTTGTTGTGATTTCTATGTAAACTTTGCGCCACCAGTACTCAAGTTATAAGTGACGCCTGAGCATAAATTTTTGGGACAGTATTGTAAAGGTCAAAATCCCCAGGCATGTCTCTCACTTTTTTGAAATTTCACCTGTGGACATTTTTAAAGGGTTAAGTTACAAGAAAATATCTTAAATTTTAAGATACTTTTGCTTTTCAGCTATTTTCTCAGTAAATATGACTAGTTACTAAAAAGTGAGGGACATGCCTGGGGATTATAAACATGTCAAAAACCTACCAACTTTCAGCCCCAACAAGTAATAGTATGATTCAGAGCTGTGGCGCAAACTTTTTGTAGAATTTTTTCAATACTTAGAAGGACCTTTCCTTAGTCGCTTATACTGGAAAGAAAATCAAAGGTTAAATTTCAAGGCACGGCATACATTTAGGAAATATATTGTTCTACCTAATGCAAAAGACCGCTTGTGATTAGAATTTGTAAACGCTGAGCTATGGCTTTTCAAAAAAACACCTAAAAACGCAATTACCCCCTTAAGTCCAGGAGAAACAGTTGGAGGCCGATGTGGTCAAGCTACAGTTTTTAGTGTTGCAACTGGAGAAAGCAGCAATGCAAACCAGCTTCAAGAAAGTCCTTAGATTGTTTGAGTGTGCACACGAATACATTGATTTAGATGTTTTTGAGCAACCAGATGAAAAATAATAAAGTTTTAGCTGGGAGAATTTAGAAAAAACTAATTACAATTTGCGCTAAAAAAGTTAAAGTAATTTTAACTCAATTTTTAACTTAGTTAAGTAAGTTAGTAAAATTAGAAATAGTTGTTAGGTAAATCTAATAAGCATGATATAATTAGTCATAATTTGGTGCATTTTCATAGTAATTAGCATGAAATCAAGTATTGTATACATATATATATATATATATATATATATATATATATATATATATATATATATATATATATATATATATATATATATATATATATATATATATATATATCATATATATATATATATATATATATATATATATATATATATATATATATATATATATATATATATATATATATATATATATATGTATATATATATATATATATATATATATATATTTAGCGGCACAATGACAAACAAGGAAAGATTCACATAATCGCCATGATATCAGAAATGTGATTTATCCCCATTTTGATTTGGCTATTTTTTTGCACATGAATAACAACTATATATGTTTAGTTATTTATGCTAAATGAAACTTTGACTGCCAAGTATTGTCGAAATTACAAGGCGAAAACGAGTAAAAATTAGCTTTAGAACGATAAAAATAATTCAAAATTCTGCGCTATAGTGGATCCGAAAGTCTTGTAATCAGAATTTAATAAACATGATATGATTGTACATAACGTGGAAAATTTTTCCAGGGGCCGCGTTTATACTATATTCAGAATCTCAAAATCCTATGTAATTTTGGGCAGGTCGATTTCTAGTGTTAATTAACACTGGAAGGGCAACTACGTCGATCAGTTATTGTATTCTGTAATGGATGCCGTGCATTTGACTTGGAATTCCGCATACGCAAATTTTCAAAAAACAAGCTGCCGGAGTGGCCTCGAGCCACCGACTTTCCGATTAAGAATCGGACGCTCTACCATCTGAGCTAACCGGCCGCTCAGCAGGTTATGCGAAGCAGTACCTATGCATGAAGTTTGAAGTTAGTTTGCAGTAAAAATACGTGTTTGACCAACCACAGTGATAGCTTTGACAAAATTGAGGTAAATTTGATTTCAACACGGGAATCTTAGTTGTAATGCTCAACCAACATTGATGCTTACTGCTACAACGTTGCTGCCGATTGTCCATGCAGAACAGCCTACATATAGCCTATACCTAATTTATGCATATAATTTAATGTCATATGTAGCCTTAGTTAACTTTATTTTATTTGTAGGTTGATTTGAAATAGTTTGTTCAAATCAAACCAACTTCGTTCTAATCTAACAATGTTGTAAGTACACAATTTTTACATCGGCCTGTTAGTCAAGTGCAATGATTTTCGCCTGAAGTGCGAGTTATCTCCGGTTCGAATACGGGACAAGCCGTTTTTTTTTGTTTTTAAACTTTGACTGGCGGCTTTGCTCAATCAGCTTATTAGGCGGCCCCCTCAGAGGCCGCGTATATACTATATTCAGATTCTCTCTCCCACGTTAAATCGGCTAGGTCGATTAAATTACACTGGGCTGGCTGGTAGTTCGAATCTATCTACCTATGGCTCAAGCGAAAACTGGCTGATTGTTTCACAATATGAAATTGCAAAAATACTTTTAGTAATCAAACTCTTGTCAACCGATCCGAAAGCAGTAGCGCTACATGCTCGGCTACCTGCCCTCCACACTATCCTGATAAATGAGATCATTTGTGCATAATTGTAGTTTATAAGTAAATATTACGTAACAGTGTCACTGTGCTTATACATAGCTTGTTGAAATTTTATTTCGATTGATAATTGTCGCGGTTTTAAAATCTATTACCCGTGCATGGCAACTTCTCGTTGATGTTTGAACACTTTGCTTTTTGTCAGCTGACTTTTATAGAACCTACATTAGTCGAAGTTAACTTCGACGTTGCTGTGGTCTCATGGTGTAATGGTTAGCACTCTGGACTCTGAATCCAGCGATCCGCGTTCACATCTCGGTGAGACCTTACTTTTTTTGTATTAAAGTAAATTACGTTTTTAAAAGCATATTAAATATTTATTGAATTTTTAAAAAAACTCTCTTGAAAATTTTTGACTGAGAGTTTTTGACTTTCAACTACATAAGTTTTCAATTAATAATTATACGCTGTTTTTGAGAGACTTTGGAGCTACTCAGCAGTAAGTGTATGCTGAAATCGGGATTTACATGTCATTTTATCCAAAATAATGGCCGCCGTTCGTATATATTAATTGAATTAATTATTATTATTAATTGATGGAAACTAGTAAGAAATAGTAGAAGTTGATTAGTAAACTTAAATTTCAATTAAACAACAATTTACTAAATTTACTAAAAATCTACTTAAATTCAACCAGTTTTTAACCAAAACTATTATGGCAACTCGACTTTCAAGAAAAAATGACAGGAAGCAATGTATGTTGCAATAATCTAATTCTTTATTAATAATTAATTAATAATCTACATAATAATCTTTATTAATCGTGAAATATTAGATTGAGAGACGGTTTTCTGACGTCAATTGCTTTTACTTTGCTTTTGTGTGATGATTTTGGACTAGCCTTTGTTTCCAATTTAGTTCCCTTGATTTCGCTCATATTCTTTGACTTTGAAGGAGCTGCTGTTTTTGTATTTTGGGCCATCACTTTTACCTTTGAAGGAGCTTCAATTTTGGTACTTTTGGCTGTTGTTGTTTTTGATTTTTCTTGTTGATTGTCCCCAACAGGTGACTTCTGTATTGGTTTGATTTTTGTTGTACTCGCCGAAACTGTCTTTGTTGATTTTTGTTTTTGTCTTTTCTTCCGCGCATATAAACAATATGCAAGAGCACTCACGACTATAATCACAACAGCGACAATAATTATGACTATTATCCAAATGATCCTTTTCGACTTTGTTTGTTCTTCTGATTTAGCAGAATTTGTTTCAAAGTTTCTTGTAATATTCGTTTCAGCAGGCATTGTTTCAGCGATGTTTGATGAAGGCACAGTTTGTTTTGTTGTTGGCGTTGTCGTTGTTGTTGTTGTTGTTGTTTCTGCTGTTGTCATTTTTACTGCTTTCGCTGTTGCTTGTTCCGGGTTCGATTCTGCTGGTAGTGCTTCTGTTGTTGATGTTGTCGTTTTTTCCGTTGTTTCGTCTCCTGTCGTCACTGTTTTAGTTTTTACTGTTGTTGGCGTAAGATGAAAACAGTTCTGGTTTAGGTTAAAGTTAAAGGGTATTGTGAGAGTACTAGTGCCGTTCTGATTAGTAGTCGGTGAGTAGGTATTGACAAGAACTTGACAAGTTAGGTTACCAGAACGACGTCTAACTAATTCCGCAACTTTTAAGCATCGATCATCCTCCGTGACGTTTTCGCCACTAATAAGCCAATGATATCCCACTTGAACCTTCAAAACGTGCTTCAGTGAAACTTTTACTTTTGGAACGCAGCAAACTTTGTCGTACTCTACGCTGGAGTCACAATGATATGGGTTGATTTCATTAGTGTTTTCTTCCCAAACTTTTGGTTCAACCGTTATTATGCTGTCATTAAACGGAAGAATAGTAAACGGAAAAGAGTATATAATGGTAGTCTCTGCAGTTTTTTGTTTAGTTTGGCACTGAACACCAATGAAATCAGTTTGGTTAGTTTGAACAGCAAACATTGTAGCAGATATATTCACAAATTTCATTACCGAGTAACCGTCTCTACAGTTCAAATTTCTGTTATCTGACTGACCGGGAGAGGGTTTCCAATTTACAAGTTCAATTGTATGATTTGGTTTTTTCTGATCCATAATTACAATTTCTCCAAAAGCAACTTTTTGACCGTCAAACTTTAAGGCCAAATCTGAGTCACACTTCTTACTTTCTTTTTCATCGGCAAACTTCACTGTGGCTGTCATTTCGTGATAGTCGACGTAATGCATGCAAGTATCATTATAAACGTTACCGAGCCGACAATATCGACTGAATTCTTTGCAGGTCGCTAAAAAACGACCCCCATAATCTGCCACTGCTTTGCAATCTTGTTCTGTTATATAGTCACACAGAAGTTTGTTCTCGAAGTATGCCGAGTATTTACAAACCAGCTCGTTTTCACACACGGGGCAAATTGCGTCTGGTAATCGAGGAAGCAGATATGTCAAGTGATAAACTATACCATCTGGTTGATTGTAAAAATGACAAAAAAATTCATGACCAACTAAATCGATGGATAAGGGAACCCTGAATTCAGCAAAACTAGAATTTACTCCATCGCTAGAAAATTGCCTTTCGTTTCCAATCTCGTTTTTAGATGACAATCCTACAACGAATGAGGTTGCATAGTCAGTTCCGCAGTAAATGATAAGAGTCCCGCCGTCAACAGCAAAGTCGGTTTCGAAGCCGAAATTATCCAATAATGAGGCGGACAGATTCCATTCTTTTATATCCGCCTTACAAGTACGGATCTCTGCCGCGGCTGGAACCCAGCAGCAGAATAAAAAAACTGAAGCTAGAAACAAACTGTGGGCCATTTGAACTTATCATGAGAACTCTGTACTAAATTGTAAATAAAGTACACACAGCGGTCGTGCCATAATAGCAAAGCAGTCGTACCACATATAGGAGATATGTACACTTCTTTAAAAAACTTTGACGAAATTTTAAGCAAAAATCTGCGCTTAACATTTCAAATTATCCTGTGCAGCAACTTTATACTGTTAAACTTGTGAGGTAACTCTCTATATACTTGAGGTGGGTTTTAAACAACGCTATGATCTTAGCTTAAATTCCAAATCATCATATGTATCTATTCAATCCTCAAAAAGAACTTTTCCCCCCCACATATTTTTCTTTTGACTTTTTTTTATAATAATATTTTATTCCACAATCTTTTTAATTATTATATATATATATATATATATATATATATATATATATAAAACGTTATTTGTCCTTTACAATTTATAATCCAAATTTAAAAAGGGAAACTTTTTCAAGCTAATATGGCCAATCGATGTTAGTATCAGAATTTTTTCATGCGTGAGATTGGCCCCTCAGAAACTTCAAAATTAGCAGACTTTTTTCTGGAGAGGTGCTGGCCCAGTTGATCTGGCAGTTATTTAGCCCTCACATCAAATCAAATCAAATCAAATCAATTGAAAAAGTCACATCAAAACAACCCTAGTGGATAGGCTTTGTGTGGCATTTTCGGTCAAGGACTAGCTTATTGGAACTATGTAGTAGGAGTCTAGTATGAGTTGAAGCCTATTTTAAACTTTTTAAGTTAGGTTTTATTGTTTTCTTAACTGTTCCAAAGCAGTTGATTTGATTTGATGAGAAGTCTGCGAAAATAGTTTTAAACAAAGATACTGAGCTTATTTTCCCACCAAAAAAGCACGAGCGCAAAAAAAACACCCAAACCAAAACCAAAACAAAAAATCCACACCCCCTTAAATAATCAAAAGTGTCTAGGGGAGATGGCAGATCTTTTTGGGGGGATACGTTTGCCTGTGACCGGATGCGTAATTGGGGCCGATTCGTAATAAAAATTCCTGGCAACGAGTACCCCTCTATTATCATTGAATCAGTAGTGGGGAGGGGGTAGCGGGAAGTAATGGTATTTTACTTGCTGGCCATCCAACTACATACAGACCAGGTAGAGTGTCGCACATATTGGCGACGATTCACAAAAGTTGTCTAACTTAAGACTGGGTCTAAACCGGTTTCGAATAAAATAGAACATCGTAATGAAAACTTCTACTCATAGACATGAACGAACAATCATACTGTCCTAATTTACTGTTTTAGTGAATAAGTGAAGTGTTTGAGTTTTTAAATAAAGGCACGCTACGTGCTCACAAAGTTGGTACAAAACCTATGTTCCAGATTTTTACGCGGCGGCCTGAGCCGCCGCGTATATGTCGTGCCCTCAGAACTAATTTGCCCTCAGAACTAATAGTTAGTTCTGAGGGCAAGCAAGACTGCCCCTAGAACTAATTGCAATTGAGGGCAACCCTCAGAGCCTATCCTTTGTCAAGACTGGGGATTAACACAATGGGTACTCTTTAGACAAAAGTCAAAGGTCATCAAAGGTCAAAATAGACTTCGCCATATGACATGATAATATATCTTAATCACGGTGCATTAGTTTGATAACAACGAAATACTTTTCTTGTACTAAGTTTTGCATTACTTTGATAACAACCTAATGTTTTTCTTGTACTAACTTTTTGCTTTTTACTATAATTTTTATGGGGGATTTTTGCGCATTGTCTAACCATTTGGGAAAATTGGCTGATTTCTTTGCATTTACTTGTATGTACGGTAGTTTCAGTTTCAGATTCAGTTAGCCATGTCAGATGCTAAGGGGAGAAAATTTGATTTTCCAAGTCGTGATATTTATGCAAAACTTATTGCTTGTTTAAAATCGACGAGAGGGGAAAAGATTGCCGGAATCGAAAATTGGGAGAAAAAATCAATTCTTGACAAGTTTATGTTGATTAATGCGAATGGCGAAGAATATGTGATTGCCAAATCTTCTCAAAAGCGTTTACTTCTTCAAGAAGATGTCAATGACTCTACAGTAAGCTACAGTAATCGCTAGTAATCGTAATTCAAGCTACAGTAATCGCTAAGGAAAAGGAAAACTTGGTGTTGTGCACTAGTGCTGGTTTGATTAAAGAAAAGATAAATCAGAGTAATGTGTCCCAGTGGCCAGGTGAACCCATTTTATTTCAGCAAAATGGTGCATCCACTAGCATTATTGGAGCTTATCGCGCGCATACGTCTTACGGGGTTGTTGGGGGAGCTGTCTGCAATTGCAAAGGGGGATGTAAATCTAAGATTTGTAAATGTTTGAAAAATGGCATCGGCTGCGGCACAAAATGTCATCCTGGAAACATTTGCCAAAATCGGTGAAAAACTGTCTGATTTCTTTTGACTGGTTGTTGCTGTTGTGTTGTCTGTTGTGCCAATATCATTGCGGTATCTATGTATGTCTATTTGTATGTATGTATTGAATGTATGCGTTTGGAAATGGCCATAATAAACCCATTTCTGTTGCACAGTATATAATAACGTGGGTCGAACTAATAAGACAGCTCAGCATGAAACAGGCCACTCCAGTTAATCCCCAGTCTTGACAAAGGATAGGCTCTGAGGGTTGCCCTCAACTGCAATTAGTTCTAGGGGCAGTCTTGCTTGCCCTCAGAACTAACTATTAGTTCTGAGGGCAAATTAGTTCTGAGGGCACGACATATATACTATATTACAAAATGTGAATTTCCATGTATCTTATCTCGCTATGCAAATTTGAACTGAGCACGTAGGTAGGTCCTAAAAATGCACTATATGTGTGGGCATTGTAAAGTGTAAATGTGTGTGTATTGCTGTATAGTCATACAGTAATAATTATAGCCCAGTGTAGGTTATTTTGTACAGCATTCAGCATCTGGGACTGTCAGAGAGCAATTATTGTAATCCACACAGTGATAATAATCAATAAGTGTGTGTGTCGTGTAAAACTATCGACATGAGATGTTGCAAGTATACTTTTGAGCATTGGCACTGCAGGGGAAGCCTGGACTTGAAGTTGAGAAAGGCTATGTGAACAATGTCCTTTACTCCTTGCTACGGAATTATGGCCTGAGCAGTTTTTCTTGATTTTGGATTATTCCGCATGAACTTACTATGAAGATTTGTTTTGCATGCAAGTCATGGACACCTTGTAAATTTAGGTTTTAAAAGTCTGAGTCTCCAGTGTGTGTCAATTTTATAGAGTTGTGTTGGTTTGCAAAAGTTTAGATATCGTCAAATGTCATACACATTACACAGCATCGTCAGCGGGTTACCTACATATGTACATGACGCGCAACAAACATAAATTGACGAACGCACGCGAGAGTGAACACCCATGTATTTAAGCGAATTCTGACTCTGGCTTTCTTTTTGACCAAGACTGCTGCTTCATGTAAGTAATAAATAAAGTTATTGGCGATTTATAAATTTTTCAGAAGTGAACATATCCTACTTGGTTAGAAGTTGAGATTCAAAAGTAAAAGTAGGCCTGTTAAGCTAAAAATTTTGACTTTAAAAAATTTTGGTGCAGCGTTTTATATTCGAAGAATATCGTCAGCATTGCGAGTATGTCGCAACGAAATCTGTCCACAATTAACGGAACTTTACTCGCAAAACGCGCTTGTTCAGATAAAATTATTATTGGAAAACAGATTAACATTCATGATCCGTATTCTGAAATATTTTAAAATGTGAGTACTGAGTGTGTGATGGGTGTGTGTTTGTGTGTGTGTGTGTGTGTGTGTCTGTGTGTGTGTGTGTGTACTGAGTGATGTGTGTTAAAGTACTGTTTTAGTTCACTTTACCTACACATTCACATAAAGCTCTTGTTTGTGTGAACATGCTAATTTCTATAAACTTCACACGCTAAACATTAAGATAAGACAGTTTTTGATGCCGTAGGTAATGGTATTAAGTTTTATTGCGAATTCACACAAATTAACCAAAATTACTAGTGAGCTTCATTATACAGATTCTGAAAAAACGATCATGAAAAAAATTTAAATGAAGTAAAATACTACACTGACTAAAAAAATACGGAATTAACGATAAAATAGAATGTAAAACTTTCCGTTTGACAAAATAATCATGTGCTCAAAAGTGAATAGTTGATTTTAAAAGCTCAATAATTTCGAAACTTTTTGACAAAGCAAAACATGTTTTATGAAAGCTCACTGGAAAATCATAAATCAAATCATGAATCCACGGCCACTTTTTTCGCTACTTTTTGACAGAATGACATGCGGTGGTCCACTTTTCGACCGAGGTCGCGAGGACGACTTTTTGGTTTTTCCCAATTTGCCTTCTTTTTTGGCCAATTTGGATTTTGTGCCTTCTGTAGATTTCGGCAACTTCTTCGATTTCTTTTCCTTGGTCAAGCGTTGTTTAGACTTGGCCTTTTTAGCTTTGGACGTTCCACTTTTGCTCTTAACGTTGATTGGATCGCTTTTTTTCACAGACTTCGAATGGGAGATTCTTTTTTCCGTTTTGGTTTTTTGTTCAGCTTCCGATTTCCGATTTTCAGTCCCTTTGGCACTTTCAGAAGTTTTCGTTTCTGGCGACTCTTTTTCAACTCTCTTACAAGCTTGAGCATTTTTTGTCGCCTCCTCTTTCGCTTTATTCCGCTTGCACAAACAACACGCAACGGCACAAATGATAGCAACCACTACTGCACACCCAATGCCAACACCTATTATCCAAATTGGTATTCCTTTTGTCTCTTTTGCTGCGCTTGATGTAGTCGCGCTTGACGTCATTTTTATAGTAATAGTAGTCATTAGATGCGGCACTATTTCAGTTACGGCCGCTGTTTTTGTTGTTGCTGTTGTTGTTGCTGTTGTTGTTGCGTTTGTTGCTTCCGGCATACTTAGCCAGCAATTCTGACTAAGGTTAAAGTTGAACAACACTGTATAAATAGTGCTAGCGAGATAATTAGTAGTCGGTGAGTAAGTATTAAAGTCAAGTTGACAAGTAAGGTTACCAGACATCCAACCAGCAATTTCCTCCACCATTAAACATCGATCATACTGATTTTTGGTGGCATTTTCGCCATCAATAAGCCACTGGTGTCGAACCTGAACCCTCAAAATGTGCTCAATAGAATCAATTAGCTTTGGAACACAACAAACTTTGTCGTACTGCACCGTTGGCTCACAAGCGAATGGATCGATTTCATTAGCTTCATCCCAAACTTTTGGCTCAACCGTTATCATACTTTCATCAAACGGAAGGATGTTAAAATCGAAAATGTATTTAATGGAATCATTTCCAGAGTCTAGCCAAGCTGTGCACTCAACTCCGACTAAGTCGAATTTCGAATAAGCCTCGACTTTAAGCACTGTAGCCGATATGTTAGAAAAAGTTAGCATAGACATACCAGCTAGGCACTCGAAGTTTCCGTTTTTTAGCCTGCTTAGCGTATCGTTTTTACTGGTTATCTCAATTCTATGATTTAAAGTTTTCTGATCCATAATCACAATTTCCCCAGCCGCAACGTTATGTCCGTCAAATTTTTAGCTTGAAATTTGAGTAGCTCGTTTCATTACTGGATACTCCGTTGGGAGCCTCAACTTTTGCTGTGATTTCAGCCGTTTGAAACTTGTCATAAAATAAACAAGTGTTATCTAAAACTGAATCGAAAAGGCAAAATCGGATCGATTTCATTCGATCTAATCGTTCGGAAATGTTTGAACCGCCTAGACAATCGTTTTCCTCGAGAAGTTCACATTCCGGGTGACTCTGATTTGGCGATCGAAATATGCAAATTTCGTCCTTTTCACAAAAACACTTGGCTTGGGAAGCGTGGGAATCAAATAGCTTATGAGAAAAAAATCAGTAGCGTTGCTAGGATCAATATCAATATCAGTATCGTCATTGAAGTTGCAAAAAAACTTCTGTCCAATCAAATTGCGGTTTAGGGGAACCGCAAACTGAACAGTGTTTGATTCAATCTGAACAGTGCTGTAGTTTCGTTCTTGAGCTGGAGGATACGTTAAAATACCGTTAACCTCTCCTTGTGGATTCTCGCAAGTGATTATCAACGTTCCACCATCGACGGCAAAATCTGTTCGAAAACCGAAGTTGTCCAATAATGACCAATAGACGTTTGTACATTGTGTTTTTACGTAACAGTTCAAAAAGAAAAGAACAGTCAAAATTGATTGGCATCGGACCATTTTGACTACTCATCATGTACAGTCATGCCATAATAACATTATATACATGTATCCGAAGTTATGCAAGAAGATCTGAATGAAAAACTTGTAAACCTAACTATTATGAAGTTTTGAAAAATCAAGGTTATAGGCAGAATATCACAAAATGCTATTTCAGTAACAACAGGCAAAGCCCAATGCAAATTAGAACAGAAATATATCAAATTTTTATCATTCAGCGATACAAAGTCTGTTAAGCAGTAAATAATCAGCAGCATAGACGGGTGTATTAGGACCTGTTATTTGTCAGTTGTGATCCCATGTCAGTAATTGTTTACCACGTTTAGTGAGTTAAAGCTGAAGCTTAATAAATTTATTTATAGGTCTTCGATTGTAAAAACGTGATACTTGTGTGACTAACGAAAATCCTCGGTATTGGTTGAGAATCGTTTTGGGTCGATCAAGAAACCCAGTGCTTGCGGGTAGATCAGGAAACCCTGCGTGTGTTGTGTGACAGAGGTAGATTTGGAGGCCTACGTGTGAATGTGCTCCGCCCTTGAGGCATCGGGTTCGCCCCGGAAGCATGAGTATCGTCCGAGTATCGTTGCAGGGTCGCAACGATATTCGAAGGGGGGAGCCCTGTTGTTTAGATGGAGAATTAGGGTTTATGAGACTGGTGTAGTAGTAGTAATAGCTAGGGCAAAAAATTTAAACTTTAACTGAAATTGAAAAAGTTAGCGGTTTTACTTTCACTCTTAACTTTACCTTCTAACTTTAACTCCAAAAAATGTTAGAGGTCTTACTTTAACTGTAACTTTAACTAAAATTAAAAAACCTTACTTTAACTTTCAATTAAAGTTATTTTAAAAAAGTTATATAAAACTAATTGATTTTCGGCTTACTTTAACTTTAACTTAAATTACTTAACTTTAAATTTCTTTCATATAAATTGAAGTTTTTTTCATTTTTCTTTTTTCTTTTATTTTAATTTTTCTTTGAAAATTTATTTTTCTAAATTTTTTCTGACTCTGTTTCTTTACAGTTTCTTTCGTTGAAGTTTCTTGTATTTTTTTGCAAATTTTTTTCAGTTTATTAGTGGTTATTTTTAGTTTGTTTTTAATTTACCACGATGTCCGCTTTTTGACATTGAAGAGTGACAATTAAAGCTTGGGCTACTACTCTGCCAAGTTTAAGCCTGATTGGCTTGATGTGGTTTGTACTAGAACTGTCCACATAAGGGCTACTTTTATTTTTTTTGGCGTACTTTAGCCGATGTAAATACACTGACAAATGCACTGAGTCAAAAGTGCACCTTCAAGCTTATTGTTCGTATCTTAGATCGAGATACTTTGGGGAGTAACATTTGTGAAAATAAGCAAAATTTGGAGTACATTGATTTTTTCCTCGGTAGCCCCACCTTAACCGGCCCAATTGGCGCCATGACTAACTTGCTTAAGTGCATAAAGAAAAAAGTACATATAGTGCTCCTAGTAGATAGAAGTGGCGTTGGATGGATAGAAGTAGGAGTAGAGAGTAGGTGTGGCGGAGTGAAGTGACCGTGGGGAAATTTGTGTAAATCATTAGCAGGTAAGTGACTTGTAAAGTGAATTCTGAAATGGCCCTACTCTGAATTGATCTTTTATGAAACCGGGCTTTGGCAGTAGTGTATGTCAAAATTATGTATTTAATTTGATGTGTTAAAATTTGAAAAAAATTGCCGAGGTGCGACCACCCCTCTTGTTAAAACACTGCATGTGGATGCGGTGTATGTACGTCTTGACGCTGAGGCGGAGCATATTCCACAGCTGACCTGTGCGTGCACAGTGACTGGCTGGAGCAA
>JASANF010017320.1:0-49344 GCA_030248245.1 Trissonchulus sp. WLG1_4
TTTTATTTGTGACTAAGTTAAAGTAACCTTCAGTGGTGCAGTGGTCAGTGTTATTGCTTCGTAATCCGTAGGTAGCTGGTTCGATGCTCAGTCATTACCTGTGTATAGTTTTGTGTTTCGCGAAAGTTTTTTCTTCATTTTATTGTAAAATAAAATTCTCTACGAAGGAATTTTACTCCTTTCAGGAGTCTGCTTGTTTTAAGTTAGTGTTGAAATCTGGCGCCCACTAACCAGGAATTTGTACCTTTAATTGAGTAACTTTTAAGTATTTTGTAGTTTAAACAAGTATTTGTACGAAGTTAAAATTTACAGACGGATACATACACTTGAACGGAATACAGAGTTTGTTTTCATTATTATAAAAATTATTGTAGCACCCGCAACTTATAACTTCTTTAAATAGGTAAGTGTATCATTAAGTTATGATGAAGTCGTTAAAAAAATTGAAATTTTTTTGAATTAAAATTTGAAATTTGAAATTTGAAAATTTGAATCAAAGTTGCTTAATGACTGTTAGTGTGTTAATAACCATAAGTTGATCAATTTACTGGTATACTCAAATTTTGATTATTATATTTATCATTTTGCTTAGCATAGTTTATATCCTATTAATTATTCACAAGTTTAGTGCGTCTAGTTCAGACTAGTTCAACCAGATCAGATTGATTCAAGTTAAGTCAGTTCATTTCTTATTTTAGAAATTCAGTCCAAATGCAAGTATTAGCATTTTGATTACACGTTGCACGCTGCGTAGTCAGCGCTTATTGTATTGGGGAATCATAATGTTTGATACCACAAAATATTTAACGGCATTTGTGAAGACATTTTCAGAACTGTCAAGGGACGGGTGACATGACGCTGCGACTTTACGTAACCCCAAAATACTTTTGATAAAAGTGAGCCGTTTCTGAGTAGTTACAGTTTGACAGACCAGTTCCTATTCAGATTTGACTGCTCAATACAAGTTCTAAATTACGTAGCTACTCACTACTCAAAAGCGGCTTATTTTTTTGTTTTAAATCAATGTTGAACCTGTTGATTGACGGTAAACACTTACTCAGTCAAAATTTGAAAGGCGCACACCAAGTTATTTAAAAAAAATTAACTTCTACAGCTTACGCTGAGAGCCTTTGAAAGCAGCAGCTGCAAAAACTGACTGCAGTCACCTTTAAAGGAGAAGGCTGCAGCTTCAAAAGCTAACAGCAGTCACCTTTAAAGCCCGGTTCATACTCGTCCTTATCCTTGTCCCTATCGTTTTGTCCTTAAGCAATTCCAAGAAAACAGCCTGGCCAAATAAGCCAACTTTTCGCATGATTACTGCTGGGGTCACTTGCACATCGTATACAAAAAAATAACCAAAACGTCTGTGTCAACTGTGCACAGTAGTTGACCGAAAATTGTCCTTGTCCCTGTCCCTGAGTCCTTAAGGACAAGTATGAACGGGGCTTTAAGGGACTCATTGTTAAGGCAGCTCTCAGCCATTATTTTGGCTGAAAACTGCCACCAACCACAGGACAACGGCCAAAGCCGAAATCCCGTAGGTGGAGCTGCGAGCCTTCCTCCTAGAAGACCGCAGTTCACAAAAAGAGCAAACCACCCAATTGGACGGCTTGCTGGTCAGTCAAGACTGACGATCTTTTCATTTTTCTGCCCCCTTATATACTGAATTTTAAACTCATTTGCATATCTATATAGTTTTTGAGCAATCCCATTGGCTGGGTAAAGCATTGCACATCCCACGTGACTTGACAAAAATGATCGATCTTCGCAATTAGGAAAGTCAAAAAGGAAAAAATAAAAAATTAGCATCGACCCAGAATCGAACTGGGTACCTCTGGTTCGCCGTAACAAAATACGTAGAAACCACACGCTAATCCACCGCGCCACCGGTGCTTCTGAGAACTTATGTTTAAAACATCGTTAAATTGGTAAGTTTCTGCGGTGATATGATGAAGTTGGTAAAAAGAATTTAAAAAATTTCAAAATTTGAACCAATTTTGATTAAAAAGTATACGTTTGTTAATAAGCATAACTTGATCTTTCTATTGGTATACTCAAATCCGAATTAATATATTTATCATTTTGCTTAGGATAGTTTATATCCTATTAATTATTCTTGGTTTTTAGTCAAATGTTGCCATTTTTTTGTATGAAATACTCTATGGATGTGAACCAAACTTTGGTGGAAGGGTCCTGCCCTTGAGTGATTGTGCCCCCCACCTTGGTGAGTGTACCATGGCCCAAGGGGTGCCAAAGGGGTCAAATTTTCGAAATTGAGACTTTGATGTTTCTAGGGGTAATTTGAGATCCTGAACACGATTAGAGGGTCCTCTACGTAGAATAGAGGGTCCTCTGCTTAGAATAGAGGGTCCTTTACTCACTGTCGGCAACCCGTTGTAGCCACCTGACTAGTTGTTTTTATTGATGTTTTTTTTCCTGTTAGCAAAAGTTTGTTACTCGTTTTTCTCTGCAGTTACTGGGGGGATTGGTCCGAAACTTTGACTCCCTGACCATACGGGGGGCCGAGTCACGTGACCCCTGAAAACGATGGAACACAAATGGGGATCCTTGTGAACTTGAAAAAATTTTTGTCAAGGATTTGGACAAAAACTTGTCTCTAGGGGTAGTTTTAGCCCCTGAACACGAATCTGGGGTTATTGTTAACCCAGGACCCCCCTGGACCGCCCTATGACCCCCACAATGGTACCCCCCTAGCGGCCCTCAGGAGTCAAATTTTCGAAATTGAGATTTTGGTGTTTTTAGGGGTAATTTGAGCCCCTAAACACGAATCCAAGGTTTATTTTTGCCTAGGACCCTGCTGGATCCCCCTACGGGGCCCTCAGTATGACACCCCTCTTAGGGGGCCCTCAGGGGTCAAATTTTCGAAATTGAGATTTTGGAGTTTTTAGGGGTAATTTGAGCCCCTGAACACGAATCCACGGTTTATTTTTGCTAGGACCATGCTGGATCCCCCTACGGGGCCCTCAGTATACCCACCCCTCTTAGGGGGCCCTCAGGAGTCAAATTTTCGAAATTGAGATTTTGGTGTTTTTAGGGGTAATTTGAGCCCCTGAACACGAATCCAAGATTTATTTTTGCCTAGGACCTTGCTGGATCCCCTTGTGGCCCCAGGATAGCCCCCTAGGTGATTCGTCAGGGGTCAAATTTTTGAAATTGACATTTTTAGGGTAATTTGAGCCCCTGAACACGAATTAAAAGGTTATTTTTGCCTAGGACCCTCCTGGACCCCCTTACGGCCCCCTCAGGGTACCCCCCGCCCTAGGGGGCCCTGAGAGGTCGAATTTTCGAACTTGAGATTTTGGTGTTTTCGGGAGCAATTTTAGCCCCTGAACACAAATCCAAGGTTTATTTTTGCCTAGGATTCACCCTACGGCCGCCTTAGGGTACTAAGGGGTGAAACTTTTAAAATTGAAGTTTTGGGGTTTATGTGAGCAATTAGGGTGCCTGAACACAAATATCAGGTTTTTTACCGAAAATAGACGATCTTTTGCCTATAATGGAGGGTCGTCTGCCTAGCATGGAGGGTCCTCTGCTTATAATAGAGGGTCCTCTGTCTAGAATAGAGGGTCTTCCGCCTAGAATAGAGGGTCTTTCGCCTAGACTAGAGGGTCTTTTACCGAGAATGGATGATTTTCTGCGTTGAACACTAGGTTCTCTGCTTTGAGAGGGTTTTCTGCTTAAAATAGAGGATCTTCTAAAGTCATTTGTTTAGAAAAGAGGGTCATCTACCTAGAATAGAGGGTCGTCTGCCTAAAATAGAGGGTCCCTTACCAGTCGGCAACCCGTTGTGGCCTACTGTCGATTTTTTATACTATATAATATATATACTAAACTATGTATGCAAGAGCAGTATTGAAACAATATAGACATACATACAATGAAAATGGACAATTCAGTAGGCTTAAAGGTAAATAGAACATAAATGCAGCCGTTAGAAAATATCCAATACTAGTCCAAAACGTGTATAAAACATTTTAAACTAAGTTTGAACTCGTTTTTTTGAACGTTCAAAACTAGTACAAAATTTCTACGCTGGCTGCTGAATTTGTTCAAAACGAGTTCAAAAAAGTTTGAACTGGTTTTGGACAAAACAAGCGGCGTTCAAAACTAGTCCAAAATTGTCAGTGTTTTGAACTAGTTTTGGACTAGTTTTGAACAAATGGTTTTCCTGTGCCATAAGGTAGCGCTCAGCAACAAAACTCATGTTTGGCGCTCGGCTCATGCAATAAGTAGCAATACCACTTTATTTGTACATCAAAGAGACATCAAAAAAACCTATTTACATTACAGTTCAGAACTTTAATGTGAATTTGTCAAAAATTATGACCATGTCGAATTTCCTATTCACACTAATTTTGTTTTTGACCTAGCTCAGCGAAACTTCAACCGATTTTGATGATCTTGGTATCAATAGAAAGATCTCTCAAAAATCTAGACGTGATTGATATTCGATTTTTCATTTCTATTTTTGATTTTGCAAAAAATCGATTTTTCACAAATTAACTGTTTTTGAGTGACTATAAAAAGTGCTGCGAGCCAAAATTTGAAACTACAAAATTGGCTACAAAATTGTCCAAAAAATTTAAAAAAAAATTTTATCACAATATGCTCATCAAATGAAAGCTATTTTCATTTTGAACAACTTTCCTTTAGGACATTATGGTCAAAATTGTCGCTGAAAAAATTAAACGCCAAAGTCGGTTCCCCTGAGCGCCACCTAAAGAATGCGGCTGTTAAAAAGATGCTAAAAATGTTTAAAAATTATGTTAAAAATATTTTAAAATTTTAACATGTTTTTAGCATTTTCGTTTAACATAATTTTAACATGTTTTTAATATAATTTAAAATGTTTTTAACATGTATTTAACATAATTTAACATGTTTTTTTTAATTAGTGTTAAAAACATGTTAATTTTATGTTAAAATTCTGTAGGCCATATTTAGTAAGGTTTTAACATAAATTTAACATAATTTTAACATAATTTTAACATGTTTTTAATAGCTATTTAACATTGTTGCTGGATAGGCTGAACAGTGGCGTAGCCAGAAAACAATTTCGGGGGGGAATGACATCGATTTTTGAAATGTGTTAAAATGTACTTGTGAAGTTGCGATTTTAACGCAAAAAACGACACATATTAGCATTTATTAGGTCAAAAACATGCTGATTTTCCACCGCTGCAGCATCGAATGTAAAATTGGAGCTCAAAACTCCGAAAATTACAAAAACGGACGCCGGCAATGGTCCAGAAGCTAGCAATTTAGCAAATTTCCCGAAATTTTTTGACATAAAAACTGTAAAATTATATACTAAAAATGTATTTTTTGTAATTAAAAACAGCTAAAACGATACATACACCAAACATTGTATTAAGGTGGCGCTCCTGAAATGTGGGTTTTGGCCATTGTTTCAAAAACGCGCAAAAAAAACATGCCTCGTAAGAACAAAAGTTGTTCAGAAGTGAATTTCTTTTGAAAGTATTTCCTTTCAAAATCCATGTATGTAATGTTTTTGAAAGATTGAAAAACACTAGCATTTATGTTTTACTTAAACATACTTAAAAATTGTCGGTGTTTTATTGAGTGTGGTATAAATTCTTTACGAAATAACTAAGTATATTTCGCATTAAACCGAAATATAGTGCGTGTGAATACAAATGCAAATGTTCGGCTTGCGATTTTAATAAATTGTCTGAATGAGAAGAGTTAAAATTTTGCACATACAATATGCAACTCGTTGTCTTCGAGCGGTCGCAAAACTTGATTTTGAGCAAATTGATAGTATATAAAAAAATTAGTTAAATTTATATACGTTTTTCGAAAATCGTGATTTTAGTGTTTTTCAATATATCAAGCATGTTTATCAAAAATGATATTTTGCGACCGCTCGATCACGTTATGGCAAGCAAAATGAGCTATTGATTGTGCAACAGCTATTCACTTGTGTATTCGCTTTAAATTGATGTATTAAACTTAAGAATACGTTGAAGTTTTGCTGAGCTATTTAGCCGTGAAAATAGCAAATCCAAAATGAAAAACCCACAAAGCTGATAAATCTTCGACAATGTCAAATTTTTGATTTAATTTTTAAAAAAATGAGTATGGCTTTTTGTAACTTTTTCAACGGAAATATGCAGTCCTAGGAAAGGTCTAATTTTTGAAAAAGTGAAACGTGTGGGCAAACCTTACATTTTTGCGTAGCGAAATCGACTACTTTTTTTGGACTGGGTCCCAGCTACCGTTTGCGATTGAGTTGAAAATTTGCACAATGAAAAAAAGAATATAAATGCAGACGTGAAAGTTTTTTGATTTTCAAATTTTGGCCCGCAGCAATTGTTGTAGTCGCTCCAACACGACTGATTTTGAAAATTCAATTTTTTGCAAAATCAAAAATAAAAATGAAAAATCGAAGATCAATCACGTCTAGATTTTTGAGAGATCTTTCTATTGATACCAAGATCATCATAATCGGTTGAAGTTTCGCTGAGCTAGGTCAAAAACAATATTAGTGTGAATAGGAAATTCGACATGGTCATAAATTTTGACACATTCACATTAAAGTGCTGAACTGTATTGTAAATAGGTTTTTTTGATGTCTCTTTGATATACAATTAAAGTGGTATTGCTATTTATTGCATGAGCTGAGCGCCAAACATGAGTTTTGTTACTGAGCGCTACCTTAAGGTGGCGCTCCTGAAATGTGTCTTTTCGAAAAACGGCAGTCTGCAGCCAGTTTTAGATGCACAATGGCAAGCTGGTGTAAAAGTAAGCCTAAACACAAAAAATAAAGTTGATTGATACATATAAGCATTCACTGTAGAGCAAACGTGAGTGGAACTTCGGCTTGCGATTTCTTTTCGCAAGTAACCAGCTTTTGCACAATCAATAACTCATTTTGTTCGCCTCAACGCGGCGGTCGCAAAATATCATTTTTGATGAATTTGATTGATATATTGAAAAACACTAAAATCACGATTTTCGAAAAACAAACTTAACGACATTTTTTAAATACTATCGATTTGCTCAAAATCAAATTTTGCGACCGCTCGAAGACGACAAGGTGCATTTATGTGCCAAATGTTAACTTTTTTGTTTAACCAATTTTTTAAAATCGCGAGCCAAAAATTTGCGTTTGTATTTACACGCACTATATTTCTGTCTCATGCAAAAAAATATTGCGTTATTTCACAAAAAAAATACACCACACTCAATAAAACACCAAAAATTTTAAAGTGTGTTTAACTAAAACGCAGCTGGTTGTGTTTTTCAGTCTTTCAAATTCATTACATACGTGTAAATGCATTGGCTTGTAAGGCAATTTCTGAAAAAACTATTTTCTTGCTCAAAAAGCTCAAAAATTTAAAAAAAAATTTCATGTGATATGGACATCAAATTAAAGGAAATTCACTTCTGAACAAGTTTTCTTCTTACGAGGCATGTTTATTTTTGTGCGTTTTTAAAATAGTGGCCAAAACTCACATTTCAGGAGCGCCACTTTAAGCAAATACATAGGGCACGGGTGAAGGGGGCGCTCCGGGAATCAAGGTATTGGGCCATAACTTTTTTCAGCTAACTAATTCGGACCTGTGTCAAGAAGCAAATTTACTCAGAATGAGGAGGGCTTTCATTTGATACCAATATCAAGATATTTGGAAAATTACCAAATTTTATAGTTTTTACTGGCAAACTGCCAAATGGGTGAGCATTGAGCAGAAATTTATTAAAAATTCATCAATTCACATTATTAGACACAAAATAGCAGTCGAAAAATGGTTAAAACGGCAACATTAATTTTTAGGTCAATTTCAGCCCGCAAACCGGCATTTACTAAAAACTGTGTTCGAGTTGGTACATTTTTAACATTATCTGAAAAACTGTGAACCATTGCTTAGCTACCTAAACTGTTTTTACTAGGTTCTTGGGTCCCCAAAAGTCTGCAAAGTTTCAGCGCAATCGGATAACGCTACGCAAAGTTGCTGGCTCAAAAAAATTATACTGAGCAGTGCTCACGGTAATTTTCGGCATTCGATATCTTTATGCTGCTTCAACCGATTTAGCTAAAATTGGGCATGAAGATAGCCTATTATTGCGCACAGTTGAACATAAACAATACCTAACAATAATGTTCTAGACCATGATACCACTGCTTTTAGTGCTCAGAGACCGACCTCGAAAATACAAAAATTTAACAATTTTAACAATTTTGCGATTTTAACAAATTCGCACTAAATAATCAAAAACAAAAATAACGTTCAACCAGAAGAGAGCACGGGCTACATTTTAATATATGAATCATGATTTTGAAACAAACATGCTTTTAGTTATCGCTTGCCGAAATTTCACTCACGCGCAGTGCTCTGGCAGTCACGTGACATTATCACGTGATTTAAGATTTTTACACAGGGGTTATTTCATGCCATACTAGTTACTTATTTAGTAATATTTTAGTTTTATCAACTTTTTGCTGACTTTTGAGGAAACTCTCGATTCACGGAGCGCCCCCTTAAATGCAGTTGGGGGGGGGGAACAGTGGACCTATTTTTTTTAGTAAAGCACCTTGGGGAAATTTTTTGCTTTTTTGCTTCAAGAAATCATTTTCTTGAAATCATTTTTTGGATTTTCTGAGATATGACACCCCGAAATCTGAACCCTCAGTGAGGCACGTTTTACAGTTTTTTTCGAAGCCCTTGATTTTTGCGTTCTAATCGTGTCTAAATGGTGTCAGATTATTGTTTACAATTTTTTAGAATCAAAACAAAGGCTCTTTGACCGGGTTCCAGCCGAAAAATTGGCCGAATTTGCCAGAAACGTCCAATTTCTGACCAAATTCAAAGTTGGCCTTAATTTAGGCTTGGGCTTAGGCTTAGTATGGGGCTTAGGCGTAGGCTTAGTATCAGGCTTAGGCTTAGGCTTAGATTCAGGCTTAGGCTTAGGCTCAGGCTTCGGCAATAAAAAAACGATATTTTCAGAACCTGCCAGCTTAGCCTAGAGAATCCTACCAACTAAGCCTAGACAATGCCTTAAAACATCATAACGCACTCAAAACTAATCCAAAAACAGAGATTATAGCAATTTTTGGCTTCGAACTTTGGCCTACGTTCACTTCCAAAAACACTGAAAATGCAATTTTCAAGGGGTCATAGCTCGGAAAATCCAAATTTGTGGATAGGGGTTCTATTACGAAAAATGCTTCCCTCAAGGTGCTCTACTCTAAAAAATAGGTCCACTATTTCCCCCCCAACTGCACTTGATCCGAAAGATGCATGGTGGATTAAAAAACTGAGCCACAAAGCTGCAAGCAATTTTAATTGAAAGCCATAGACAATGCATATATAACTGTTAATACGCAGTAGCGTTGAATTAAGGGTGACTGCCTTTCGAAAAAAATTTCGGGAAATTTTCAACATTTCAGTGTAATTTTTATCAATTAGAGATGTGCCGGAAAATTTTTTCGGCCATGTTAAAACGAAAGGGGACCACAGAAAAATTGAAAAAAGGAGGGCTACAATCACGAAGCGGGCTGATGAGTGATGTCCCCCTGTCCCCCGCTGGGTACGCCACTCAAGGGATCAACTGTTTTTCAAATGGGATCAACTGTCTTTCAAGGGATCAAATGGTTTTAACCCATTTGATTCAGTGTTTCAGATCCTGAATCGAATCGGTTACCGCCCTGAAGAGGGCAAATTCTTTCTGACTATTCATTATCATTTTACGTTTTGCTTGCTTCTGCTATATTATTATTTTACGATTGGTTTGATTCTTTTGGATTGGCTTGATTCTTTCGGATTGGCTTGATTCTTTTTGGTTGGCTGCCGAACTATTTTTTTTATGCTTTATTTATGCCCGCTACTATAATTTTCGCTTCTTTCGTTTTACTGACCTGCGGCTTGCTTATTATTTAGCTTATTCTGTTTTTCGCTGTTATTGCTTTATTTTGCTTCTAATTCAATCAATACATATAACCATCAACCATTATGCCCCCAAAAATTCAACGTCCGCGAATCAACAGCAAAACTCAAAAACGTTTATCACCTAAACCAACAAACTCGACACCAACCAATTGTTCAGTATTCCCATGTCTGATTTACAAACTGGACGTTCACAATTCGGCAAATTGCATTGAGTGTGAATTATGTCACAGCTGGGCACATGCTGCCTGTCTCGGCTGGTCAGACAAATTTTTTACCGGTATATGCAATTCTAGCTGTTTCCACTGGGCTTGTGAAGCCTGTGACAAACATACCGTACTTGCTTCTGATTCTGACCGCCCTGTCACCAGTACATGCTCGCCTGCTATAGATCCGCAAATTTTGGCCACTGTAGTACAGCAAGTGATTGATGCTGTCCTCCCAAAATTATTGGTCCATCTGTCTGAGATTGCCTTCACCAAGGCACAAGAAGCAATCGAATTGGAAAGTAAAAAACTAAATCTTGTTCTATTGGGTCTACCTGTGGTTAAGCCCGACAATTCACCCATGAACGATTACGCAGAAGTCTGCAATATCGCCGAAAATATTGAAGGTGTCTGTAGCGATGATATTGTTGATACTTTCCGCGACGCTACTTCAACCGCCCGGACCAACGGCCACCCGCCCATTCTAAAGATCAATTTCAGAAATCCCGAAGCTCGTAGAAATTTTCTGACTGGTTTTTGGAATGTGCGCGAGGTTTTGGGTGTCGGTATGGCTTGGATACGTCCGGATTTAACTTTTGCACAACGTGAATCTACAAGAAAGCTTTGAGCAGAGCTAGATTCACGTCGTAGCAATGGTGAACAGGTCAAAATCAGCAAGGGTGAAATCGTTCCGACAAACTGAAAAGTGGTCCTAACCCCACCCCGGTTGTACATGGTAAAACGAACCACAACTCACCACACCCTATAACCTTTTGGTATTTTAATGCTCAATGTTTAAGAAACAAAATAAGTGAACTGAAGTTAGAATTGGACTTAGCAAAACAACAAAACCGTGTTTTCCACATTATCGCAATTGCTGAAACATGATTTGATGACTCTTTTTCTAATGATATTTTTTCAAATTATGGTTACACAATGTTTAAATGCGATAGAACAACCAGAAAACACGGTGGAGTTACTATACTTGTTGATAATCCAATTGAAGTAGTATCTTCAAACACTTTTCGCTCCGATTTAATTGAATGTTTATATTTAGTCATTCGTTTCAAGCATGCACAACTGAAATTTTGCGTTATCTATAGATCACCACAAATCACAATCAATTCTACTGAAAATTTATTGACTTTTATGCGAAATACATTTTCTGTCGACAACAATTTCGTAATTGTCGGAGATTTCAACCTTCCTGATGTTGACTGGATGGACTATACGGCATGTACGCGTAATAGTACTAATTTTCTTAATCTTGTTAATGAATTAGGTTTGCCCCAAATGAATGTTTTCCCCTCTAGACTTCAAAACATTTTAGATCTTGTGCTCGTTTCTGATGACAAATTCATTAGTAATCTCCCGGTTTTACCTCCTTTTTCTACCAGTGATCACAGTTCTCTAACTTTTTCCTCAAAATTTTATGTTCAAAATACTTCTAATTTTATTTCATCCAAGTCAGCTTCTTTCAACTATAAAAAAAAACCGATTTTGTTGGCATGCAATCTTTTTTATTTTCAATCGACTGGCATGGTTTATTTAATTCAAAAAGTGTTTCCGAAATGTGGCATGTGTTCTGTGATATCATGGATTATGCAATGCATATGTATGTGCCCAAGGTTAGAAACAGAAACAGGCCGCGAAAGTGGTCCAAGTCCTTATCTAAATGTTGGCTTAAGAAGAAAGTAGTTCATAAAGCATACATTAAGTCCAAGTCCCACGGTGATTATGTCCGTTACAAACTAGCTGCTAAACAAGCAAGAAATCAACATAGATTAGAATTACGTAATAAAGAAAATGATGTTCTAAATAGCGGTAATATACGTACGTTGTATTCCTTTATTAATTCGAAGCTTATGTCAAGGGGTAGTATCCCCATCCTACGTGATCCAATTAAAAATGACACATATGTTACGGATTCTGCCAAAGCGGAACTTCTTAACAGCCATTTCAGTTCCGTTTTCACTGAAGATAATAACGTCTTACCTGTGATCAACATCACGACCAATACTGATTTGAGTGATATCCTTATCCAAGAAACACAAGTTCTGAAGTATCTCAAAAAATTGCCTGCAAAACTTTCAGCAGGACCTGACGGCCATCCTCCATATTTACTTAAGTACTTATCTGAATCTATTGCAACTCGTTAACCTTAATTTTTAGGAAATCCATAAATTCTGGTGAATTACCACCAATATGGAAACAGGCCACAGTAATTCCTGTTTATAAAAGAAAAGGTTCTAACAGTCAACCTTGTAATTATCGTCCTATAAGCCTTACGTGTGTGAGTTGCAAAGTTTTAGAAAGTATTGTGATGCCCTTGTAGACTATTTCAGTTTCAATAAAATCCTTCACCCCTCACAGCATGGGTTTTGTAAACGCAAATCGACGCTTACTTTGTACACTTTCAGATTGGTTTGCTGCCGCGGATGACAGAAAGATTATTCATTGTGCGTACTTAGACTTTGCAAAAGCCTTTGATTCAGTTTCTCACCCAAAGTTAATTTATAAATTGGAAAAGTACGGAATTTCAGGGCGAGTCATAAATTGGATCAAAAGCTTTTTAGCTGAGCGTTCACAACGAGTTAAAGTACAAAACACACTTTCAGGCTCTTCTCGTGTTACGAGTGGTGTTCCACAAGGAACAGTCTTAGGCCCTATTTTATTCCTGTCCTACATCAATGATTTACCTCACCTTTCACAAAATTCTACAGTTCAACTATTTGCTGATGATGCAAAAATATATAATACCTGCAACGATGGCACAAAAAGTGCCGATCTCTCTCAAAACCTTCAAATTCTGCACAGTTGGTGCTCTGAGTGGCAATTAAATTTAGCCGTCTCGAAGTGCCAGGTATTTGTTTTTGGACCATCGAGGCAGCACCATTTACCTTATAGAATTAGTACAAATAGTTTAGAAACTGTGTCCCTGGTCAAGGACTTAGGAATAACTATATCTTCTGATATGAAGTCATCAAAGTATTGCTCTGAAATTTCTGGGAAAGCTCTTTTTTTAAGTTCAAAAATCTTTCGTTCCTTTAGCTGTAGAAACCCTCAATTTTTGTTACGGATGTTCAGTAGATACGTCAGGCCCATTATCGAATATTGTACTCCCGTCTGCTCCCCTATTTACTCAAAGATAATGATACTGTAGAACGAGTTCTCAGATCCTTCACAAAAAGAATTCCTGGTATGTCGGATCGTACGTACGGCGAACGCCTTCAGTTACTAGGAATAAAGAGTTTAGAAGAAAGACGTATTGTTAATGACCTTATTCTTATGTACAGAATAGTTACCTATAGAATTGACATTAACTTCGATTCATATTTTTCGTTTGCCCATGACTCAGGCATTAGAGCACACTATCTAAAGCTAGCTCAACCACGTAAACGTCTAGCTACATCTTCGCATTTTTTTACAGCTAGAATTCAGAACATTTGGAACGAACTTCCCCAGTCTGTTATATCGGCGCCAAGTGTGCATACTTTTAAACTGAGATTGAATGAAGTCGCTCTTAAAAAGTACTTACGGGGGCGTTGGGGTTAGTTGACCACTTCTGGTCGTTCCCGCTCCCTCTCCACCCACCCTGCTACTAACCTTCTAACCTTCAACTAATAAAAATTTTGTTTGTTGTTGTGTAAAATTTTATCGGGTGCGAGTAAAATTATGCCTTGTCTTGTCTCTTGTCTTGTCTTTATACCTGAGCAGTGAGGCACAGGAAAAATTCTAAGCAGAAAAAAAGTAAAAGCTAGTAGTAATATACAGTACATTGCAAAAAAAAGTTTCCAATTCGTTACTGGTAACGAACATTCGTTACCAGAAAAAGACGAAGCTTCGTCCAAAAGGACCAAGGTTTGTCCTAAAAGACGAAGCTTGGTCCAAAAAGACGAACGTTTGTCCAAAAAGACAAAGCTTCGTTACCAAAAAAAGACGAAGGTTTGTCCAAAAGGACCAAGTTTTGTCCAAAAGGACCAAGTTTGTATATATGTGCATGTGCATGACAGAGTTTAAACTACACAAAAACTGACCGTGACCAAAAAACAAGCACCAGGGGATAAAATTTAAAATTAAAAAAATACAGTCAAGTGGCAAAAGTGCCCGCTACAGGGGGGAGGGTGCTACGCGGCATATTCGAGGGGGGGGGCCAAATCCTTGGAGCCCCTTCCCCCCCCCCTGGCTACGCAACAGTCACATAACAAAACCTAAAATATATTATGGCGTAAAAAGTCCCTTTCCCCGGAGACTCACCGCATTAGCAGTCAACAAAAAAGTGGCAATTAAACTCGAATGTAAAATATGTATAATGAATAAAAAACGGTCTAGAAACAAGTAGAATTTATTTAAAAAACATGTTAAATTTATTCAAAAAACATGTTAATTTTATTTGTAACTAAAATTGACACAATTTAAGGGGGCGCTCCGGGAATCAAGGATTTGGGCCGTACTTTTTAAAAACAGCCAACATGACCTATCATTCTTGAAGAAAAGTTGCCCAAAATACTATTTCTGATATTTTGACGCGCATATCTCCATAGCAAAAAATTTGGAAAAAATTGGTCAATTTACTGATTTTATTCGACTTTTACACAAATTTAGCAAGTAAGCCAGTGCATCAACGCTTTTTGAGGTTTTCCAAACAGACGATACGTAAATTTTATTAGTCGTAATGAAAAATTAAAACAATTTTATTGCGCTCTGTGCAAAAAAATTGCACAAGAAACCATTTTCAGAAGCAGCAGACTCAAATATAGGCTATGTGAATACAAAACCAATTTTTCGGCATTCGATTATAAAATGCTAGTAAGATATTTTTTTACAAAATTTTGCAGAATTATAGTCTTAGGCTCTGCGCAGTTGAACAATTTTTTAATTTTTTTAAAATAAAGCTTAGAATTTTTTATATGAATTTTATTGCTCAGAGTTCGACTTCAAAAACACATAATGGCATTTTTTATCCAAATCCGACATAAATGCTAAAAAACCAAAATAATGTTCAACTAGAGAAGCACACAAGCTACATTTTGGTATATAAAGTGTGACGATACGCAAAGTATAAGCAGAGTTATCGGTTGCCGAAAATTCACTCACGTTTGGTGCTCTGGGAGTCACGTGACATGATCACGTGATTTGAAATTTTGCCTCCAGTGTTATTTTGTGCCATAGTACATATATGTATAGTAAAGTTTGACATTTGCCAATTTTTTTGCCAATTTTTGATGTAACCCCCGATTCCCGGAGCGCCCCCTTAACATGTGTTAAAAACATGTTAAAATCCTGTTAAAATTTTTAGCATGTTTTTAACATTTGTATTCGAAAAACATGTTAATTCCATTCAAAAAATTAGCATGTTTTTAGCATAAATTTCACATATGTTAAATTTATGTTAAAAATCAGGCTGGTGGGCGGAGCTTGCGAAAAACATGTTAAATTTATGTTAAAATTTTAACATATTTTTAACAGGTTTTTCACACATGTTAATTTTATGTTAAATTGAATCTAATTAACATGATTTTAACATGTTTAAATTTGTGGTTCTCCTGTGTCCTGAATTGTGATTTTTTGAAAAACGGGAGTCTGCGGCAGTTTTAGATGCACAATGTCAGTGACAATGTTTAGTGTTTGTTAAGCGCTTAAGGTGGCGCTCCTGAAATGTGACTTTTCAAAAAAAGGCAGTTTGGGGCCAGTTTTAGATGGCAAGCTGGTGTAAAAGTATGCCTAAACACAAAAAATGAAGTTGATTGACACAAAATAGCATTCACTGTAGAGCAAACGTGAGTGGAATTTCGGCTTGCGATTTCTCTTTACAAGTAACTACATTTTGTAGCTCATTTTAT
Organism: Trissonchulus sp. WLG1_4; assembly: GCA_030248245.1. Lineage (NCBI taxonomy): Eukaryota > Metazoa > Nematoda > Enoplea > Enoplida > Ironidae > Trissonchulus > Trissonchulus sp. WLG1_4. The sequence continues at coordinate 15,979 of JASANF010017320.1, forward strand.
CAATAGCTCATAACTGGCCTCAACGTGATTGAGCGGTCGCAAAATGCAGTTTTTGATGAATTTGATTGAGACATCGAAACAATGAAATCGCGATTTTTGAAAAATATAAATTTGACTAAATTTTTTAATACTATCGATTTGCTCAAAATCAAATTTTGCGAGCGCTTGAATTGAGCTCTCCTTCCTGCAAGGCTCATCACGTGTGAGTGTGCGTGTGCGTTTTCAAAAATACTCAAATTTAGCCTTAGATTAGGATTTAGGCTTAGGCTTAGGCTCAGGCTTTGGCCCGAATTCCCCGTATTCACATACTAACACTAACACTTAAAGTTAGTGTAAACACTAACTTTAAGTGCTTCGTAGCACTAATTTTAGTGCTACGAAGCACTTAAAGTTAGGGTTTACACTAAATTTAAGTGTTAGTGTTAGTATGTGAATACGGGCCTAAGAGTTATTCACATACTAATGCTAAGCGTTTGCTAAATGTTAGCGCTTAATTTGTACTAAACTGTTATTCACAAAATAAACGCTTAAAAATTAGTGTTATACTAAACTTAGCGTTTAGCAACTTTTGTGCTTAGTTTTGGCTTTGGCTTGGAGTGCGCTCCCTGCTTGATGTGGATCCGGAATTCGTTACTTATCGGCATATCCATTTGGTATTTATAAATCCGATTGTAGATTTATTTAAATTACTATTTCTTATTAATAATATATATTTTTCTCGAACTATACACTTGTAAAAAATGTTTTCAGCAGGTGGATTCCTGAAAAATGCAAAATCAGCTCTACATGTTTCAGGGGGCATATCGTGAAAAATATAAATTTTCAAATAGAAGTTCTTGAAGAAAAATTACTTCGATTAAGATGCTCTACTCAAAAATGTAAAAAAACAAATTTGGACAACAAAGTGCATTTTTTATTTTTGGCGATTAAACGAGCAAAATGGATCTAATTGGTCGGAAAATGTCACTAATATATCCTAAATTGCATGCCCTTCCCTTCCGGTCAGACTGAAGCGGGGGGGGGGAAATTATTTTCGATTCTAATTCGCTTCCTACCCCATCTTTTAATAAAAATATGAAACCCCCATCGTCAGCCATGCCCCCAATCTGATCTCTAGCTCCCAAAATAGCTGTCGCCCCTTTTAATAAAAATCTGAAGTGAAATTATTGGTGTTAAAACCCTTAGGGGTCGAATAAGTCGGAAAAACGGCATTTTTTCGACTAATGATCCGGAGTCCCCTATATCCCCCAAACCTAGGGGGGGTCGAAATTGAACGCTCTTTCGAATAGGCTAGGTTAGAAGTTTGTAGGATGTAAGCTTTAGCTGGAAATCAAACTTTGTCCAAAAATTAAACTTTACATGAAATTTTTTGCGCAAAATTGGATTTAGTCAAAAATATTGCATCAAATGAAAACCTGCTGTGACCATTGAAAGAGCAACTTGTAAGCTACTAAATGCTAAAAAATTTTGTAAATCGGTTCAGGCTTTGAAAAGTTACAGAACTTTTTCTGAAGCCACCAGGACCAGGCTGATCGAAGCGTTACAGCACAAGTACGGTTCCGTAGAAATTCCGGGCTATAGCTGCAAATTTTATTAAAATATAAAGCTAGTTAGTGTTTTTTAGTGTAGTAAAGTTATTTCTGATGCTTCTTAGCAGGTTTTTTCTTTAATTTAGGCCTCAGGCTTAGGCTTAGGCTTAGGCTTAGTGCTTAGGCTTAGGCTTAGGCTTAGTGCTTAGGCTGAGGCTTAGTGCTTAGGCTCAGGCTTAGTAGGTGGGTCAGCAAAGGTTAGTCTTAGTTGCTTGCATCAAATAAAAGGACCCTTGCTACTGTGGAATCATAAATAAAGCTGCACTTTTAAACCTAACTTTGACTGTCAGTGCCAGCTTGGTGCTGAGCATCAGTGACGTTTTCAGATTGTATTTATGACATTCGATTTCATTAGAAATCGCTACTTATGACCAAAGATGCATATTTTTCTAGAAAAATGTAATAAATTTAATGTCTACGCAAAAAGAAACTAAAACTTTTGATATGTAAGCTCAATTTAACTATGCATATTTAGCATCTTTTTTGGTTGGCAAAATCAAGATTTTTAGTATGAGTGAGCTAAATATGTTGCAAACAAAGCTGTATTAAGTATATTATTATGTGTTAATTTATGACGATCGAACTTCAGGCTCGTATTACGACTGTATTGGTCATAATTTTCGATGATTAGCGCCAGTGTGTCGAAAAAACATGATTTTCGACAAAAATTGATTTTTTTGAAAAAATTGAACTCAGCGCATGCGAAAACCTATAAAAACGTGTTTTTACGGTGAAAAAATATCACTTTGAATTTTTCCCCCCCCCCGCCTCAGTTGCACCCTTCCTTCCCATGGCGACCAAGAACCTCCCCCACTCTCCCTACACCTTCCCCACCCCATCCACTAACTAAGCGCTTAGCGCTTAGGGAGCTCCCGAGGTCCCTAAACTTAAGCGCTTAGTTCTAAGCTAAACACTAAATTTTAAGTATGTGAATACAAAATTGAAACGCTAAGTTAAGCGTTAGTGTTTGCTAAGCGCTTAAATAAGCACTAAGTATGTGAATAACACTTAGCGCTTATAAGCGCTAACACTTAGTGTAAACACTAAGTTTAAGCGTTAGTGTTAGTATGTGAATACGGGCCTTAGTCCCAGGGTTATTATCGGGCTTAGGCTGAGGCTTAGGCTTAGTATTATAATTTTGAAATTTATATGTTTATGTGATGAGCCGTGCAGGAAGCAGTGGCGTATTTAGGGGGGGGGGCTGGGTGTGCTGCAGCCCCCCCCCCCCCTTTGAGCGGCGGTGGCTCCATACGGCGATACGCCACTGGCAGGAAGGAAAGGCACGTAGCGCTTGAAGGCAACATTTGTGCATTGATGCATTTATGTGGCAATTTTTGGCGTACCCTGTTTTCAACTTTTCGGGTCGTCCTGTGCTCCACATAATTCGGATCCAATAATGCTCGCGGCTGTTATAACGGCCATCTTTCGCCTATTTTCGCCTGTTGCATTAATAAAATGGATTCTAACTACTCGCGTTTTTGAGTAATAAGTCTCGAAACCTCGGGAAGAAAAGACCCTATGCGGGAAAAAAATCCTAATGCGGGGAAAAAACCCTATCACTTTTTTTGGTTGTTCTATTAGCAGTGAGTATAAACACAATTGCATCGTGTTCTACAACTCTTAGGCTGCAGTATGGACTAAAAAACCGTTTCTTTGACACCCATGTGACTCACAATGATTCTTCAAAAATCGACCCTGTTTGGCAGAAATGACTTCTGCCCAAATAGATATGCATTTTTTCCGTATTTAAAAGCATTAAAAGCAGATTTTTGTGCTTATTACGTTAGAAACGGTGGACAAACACCGCCCGCGGCTATCATTCTTAGATTTAAGTGGTATAGTGGTGCGGGAAAAAAAACCCTACGCGTTTTGCGGGAAAAAAAACCCCAGTGCTTCCTGGCCGAACCTTACGACATAGGACCTTTTTGGGTGCAACTGAGGCGGGGGGGGGGAAAAATTCAAACTGATATTTTTTCACCGTGAAAACACGTTTATATAGGTTTTCGCATGCGCTGAGTTCATTTTTAGCACTTTCCAAGCGAAAAAACGTTGATTTATACCTTTTCGAAAAAAATCAATTTTTGTCGAAAATCATGTTTTTTCGACACACTGGCGCTAATCATCGAAAATTATGACCAGTACAGTCGTAATATCAGCCTTAAGTTTGATCGTCATAAATTAACACATAATAATATACTTTATACAGCTTTGTTTTCAACATACTTAGCTCATTTATACTAAAATTCTTAATTTTGCCAACTAAAAAAAGAGGCGAAATATGCATAGTTATTGAGCTTACATATCAAAAGTTTTAGTTTCTTTTTGCGTAGACATTAAATTTATTACATTTTTCTAGAAAAATATGCATCATTAGTCATAAGTAGCGATATCTAATGAAATCGAATGCCATAAATACGATCTGAAAACGTCACTGATGCTCAGCACCAAGCTGGCACTGACAGGCAAATTTGGTTTAAAAGTGCAGCTTTATTTATAATTCCACAATAGCAAGGGTCCTTTTATTTGATGCAAGCAACTAAGACTAACCTTTGCTGACCCACCTACTAAGCCTGAGCCTAAGTACTAAGCCTCAGCCTAAGCACTAAGCCTAAGCCTAATCTAAGCCTAAACCTAAGCACTAAGCCTAAGCCTGAGGCCTAAATTGAAGGAAAAACCATCTAAGAAGCATCAGAAACATTTTTACCGCACTAAAAACCCCAAATAGCTTCATATTTTAAAAAATTTCGCAGCTATAGCCCGGAACTTATACGGAACCGTACTTGTGCTGTAAAGCTTCGGTCAGCCTGGTCCTGGTGGCTTCAGGAAAAGTTCTGTAACTTTTCAAAGCCTGAACCGATTTACAAAAATTTTTCAGCATTTAGTAGCTTAGAAGTTGCTCTTTCAATGGTAACAGCAGGTTTTTATTTGATTCAGTATTTTTGACTAAATCCAATTTTGCGCAAAAAATTTTATGTAAAGTTTAATTTTTGGACAAAGTTTGATTTCCAGCTAAAGCTTACATCCTACAAACTTCTAACCTAGCCTATTCGAAAGAGCGTTCAATTTTGACCCCCCCTAGGTTTGGGGGATATAGGGGGACTCCGGATCATTAGTCGAAAAAATGCCGTTTTTCCGACTTATTCGACCCCCAAAGGTTTTAACACCAATAATTTCACTTCAGATTTTTATTAAAAGGGGCGACAGCTATATATTTTGGGGGCTAGAGATCAGATTGGGGGCATGGCTGACGATGGGGGTTTCATATTTTTATTAAAAGATGGGGTAGGAAGCGAATTAGAATCGAAAATAATTTTTCCCCCCCCCGCTTCAGTCTGACCACCTTTTTGAGTATGTAGGTGGAAAGCGCATCCAAAACTTACTTACCACACCAATTTCTGTGCAGTTTTGAGGCCTGTAGCATTTTTTATAAAATTTCAAAATTTTGCATGTTGAAAAATTCCAAAGTGACAAAATTTTCCAAATTTTTGACTTGTCATAATTTTTCACAAAATCACTTTTGGCCAACGTTGTTTGCGCTTTTCAAGAGAGTTACCTTTCCTCTATACTTCTGAAGCTCAAAAACAGTGATAAACGTTGTGGTTTACCTGTGACAGTTCAAAGTTTGTGCGGGTAAAAAAACCCTATTGCGGGAAAAAAACCATATTTTGTTTGGCGACAATTTTTTGCTAAACTCACCCATTGTTGATACAAAAGTTGACTGATCTGGGGTAAAAACATGTGTAGGCTTAATTGAAACCGTTTATTCGGCCAAAAAACGTCGTTTTTTGTTGTTTTGGCCCATACCCCGACACCCCGTACGAAGCCTGTTTTGGCGATGTTTCACGAAAATTTGGCATTTTTTATTAGCAGTGAGTATAAACTCAATTCCATCGTGTTCTACAACTCTTAGGCTGCAGTATGGACTAAAAAAACCGTTTCTCCGACACCCATGTGACTCACAATAAACTTCAAAAATCGACCCTTTTTGGCAGAAATAACTTCTGCCCAAATATGCATTTTTTTAGTATTTAAATGCATTAAAAATAGATTTTTGCAGTTATTATGTTAGAAACGGTGGCCAAACACCGCCCGCGTCTACCATTCTTAAATTTAGGTGGTACGCAGCAGCTAAAACCTAAATATTGCAAAAAATGCCAAATTTTGGTGAAACATCACCAAAACAGGTTTCGTAAGGGGTGCCGGGATATGGGCCAAAACGACAAAAAATGACGTTTTACGGCCAAAAAAACGGTTTTAATGAAGTATACGCATGTTGTTAGCCCAGATGAATCAACTTTTGTGCCAACAAAGGGTGAGTTTAGCAAAAAATTGTCGCCAAACAAAATAGGGTTTTTTCCCCGCAATGGGTTTTTTTCCCGCACAAACTTTGAACAGTCACAGGTCAACCACAACGTTTTTTACTGTTTTTGAGCTTTAGAAGCATAGAGGAAAGGTAACTCACTTGAAAAATGCAAGCGGCGTTAGCCAAAAGTGTTTTTGTGAAAAATTGACAAGTCAAAAATTGTCACTTGGAAAATTTTGTCACTTGTTCTTTCTACCTATATCAGGGTTTTTTTTTTCAAATCCGAGACTGCGTCCATTTTGCGTCCCGTTCAAAAAAATTGCGTCCCACACAATGACAGTGCGTCCAGGTGGTACCGTAAAAGTCTTGTGTTTCTATCGGTGCATACGCTACGTTATTAACGTCACTGACATTTTAGGTGACATCACCGAAGTTGGGTGCCCAGAAAAAAGTGGGGGGATCGAATGACTTCGATTTTCTGTTATGGGTTAAATTGCATTTTTTGTAATTTTAACCAGTGGATTTACATTACAAATGCAAGATCGCTAAGGCACAAAGTTGCGGGGATCTGGGTCTGGAGGCGACACCGCTCAGAAAAGAAATTGTAAAATTTTTCAATTTTAAGGTCGAAATTGCTCGAGTGGAGACGTATCAGCAATTTTTTCCGAAAGAAAAATTGAAAACAAAAGATGGGAACGTCACATAAAATAGTGTCTTACACAAGGTAGCATAATGTACTCGCGTGGACATGCAAATGCAGCATAATGCACTCTTGTATCAATGCATAGGCTTTGACGAAAGCAGGGTTTTTTGGTCTGAAAAGTGTAGACGACTTGGCCTCAGGTCCAAAATTTTTTTAGGTTAATTGACAAAAAGCTTAGGCCAACTCATTTGTGCATTTTGCGAAAATTATTTACAAAAATGGGCATAGTATGTACAGTTTTGCAAGCGCGGATCCAGGGGGGGCCGAGGGGGGCGCCCCCCCCCCGAAATTATTTCAGACTGAAAATTTACACAAGGGTCCCCCCTTTGGTTTTTATTGCCCGACCGAAAAAATTTCCGATACGTCTCCAATTGACCAAATTTGCTCTAAAAATAAAAAATTTCTCCAATTGTTGTCCTGGGGGCTGCCGCCCCCAGACCCCTGCAACTTTCTGGCTTACTGATGCTTGGTATTATTTTTAATCAAAGCCTATGCATGTCTACCTACTAGAGTACCCATGCCGGCCCATTATTTTTGTAATCTTCTATGTTTTTAGTTCCACTTTTACGTTAGATGCTAATAAGTGTCGTCTTTTTGCTTTACAATGGCACAGAAACTGTAACGCCTCTCTACTTTAGTACAGTTTGAAAAAAGTTGCAGATTTTAGAGGATTTTTAGGCCAAATTCGGTCAATTGGAAACGTATCGGAAATTTTTTCTGCATCCGCAGCTAAAAAAGATTACATAGGCCAGCTGGCCTCAATCGCTGAAAATATTTAGGCCGATCCGGAAAAATTTAGGCCATGGCCTTAGCAATGGCCTAAAAAACCCAGCATGAAAAATAACAGCAATGAATAGTAACCCACAGAGTTGCTGATGTCTGGAGCGGCAGCCCCCAAGACAACTTGTTCGAGAATTTTTTTATTTTAGGCCAAATTTGGTCAATTTTTTTTTTTACCGCCCTCACAGCTGCCGTGTCGCTCGGAAACGACTCAAGCTGTCCTCAGCCTGAGAAGGCCAAGAGGATTACCCGTGGCTTGCCAGCAGGCGTTGCTTCTTTACAAAATTATGTGTATATGTGTATGTTCGCCTGGCTGTGGGGGGCCACCAAGTAATCCGAGGTTCACGCGGGAGGAGCAGGAGGCCTGGTTTTACTGGCGGTCCCGTGTCGCCTACCCCAGTCACAAGATTCCGATGTCCCATTATACTAGGACAGGTTACATTCCTATTGTTAGCCCCCTTTTTATGTTTCTGATTAGGCTTGGCTGATTGTTGCATGAGTGTGAGCTTGGGCTATCTTGTGACTGGGGCTCTCCTCGCAAGCCTTTTGGCCTTGGCGCAAGCAACTGAACTCAGGGGAATCCCAAACGTTTTGTGTTTGTGTAGCATTCTTTTATATAATAAAGCATTCAAAACTTACTCGAAAATCACGAGTGTCTTCTTTTGTCGTAGTCTCAGTACTCACCGTTTGTTTAGTTCTTAGGGACGTGCCAGATATAATTTCTGTTATAACCGAATCAAGTTTGAGCTAAGCATAAGCTCTCAGAATGTGTCAATTATTTTATCAATAATATTACTTATACTAGTCTACTATAAGTAATTCTTTAAACTGTTAGTGGCGGCCATCGGCTCATTGAAGGTCCTCTGTGGTTAATGAAAATTTCAGTTGAAAATGATTAATGCAGTTAGGACAGCAAATTAATAGAAGGGAAGTGAAGTTTAGGTAAGAATCTTTGCAGTGGAGCAGTTTTTTTTTGCACACAAGAAAACTTTATCTAGTACATATGCAGAACTTATATACATTTTATCACGTAGACGTAAACGCGGAAGAGACCTTGGACATGTAAAAGACAATAATATCTAGAAGTTACTTTCTAGGCATGTGAAAGCAGAAGTGACACAAAGTTTAAATTTTTGTGATTTATCTTAGTCTATGAGGACGGTAGAGTGAAAGAGTGTGAGACATATAAATTGTAAATTCATACACATTTAAAAGTACATTTCATCACATATTATACAAATAAATAAAACATGAGTGTGGTGATTTACACGTAAAATTAAAAAATCTTAAACAGTTTATTTATGTATTATGGGTTTATGAAAAAGTCTTTTGAAATGTTAACAGTCAACAATACAGCTTAGAAATACGATTAAAGTGCATGAAGCACAAGAAAACGAATATAGGTTACAAAGAATTGAGGACCCCCAATTTAACAGGGAGACCCGCATATATGCTTGTGCTATTCAGCCAAGTATATATGCTTCTTGTAGGAACCGCCTTGCTCCCCAATTTGGTCAATTGGAGACCTATCGGAAATTTTCCCCCCCCGCCAAAAACCCGGCGGGGGGGCCGGCCCCCGCCGACCCCCCCCTCCAAAAGACTCAATATGTTACTGCAGCCTACAGAAGAAATTTGGAAAATTTTTAGATTTTAAGGTCAAATTTGGTCAATTGAGACGTATATATTGGAATTTTCTTACGATTCGGTCACCAGCAGCTGCACATGGACTTTATACTGGGGTTTTTAGTCAGAATTCAAAAAAAATCACTGCGTCCCGTTTGCGTCCCGCTAAAAAAATTTGCGTCCAGCTGAATGTCATTACGTCTGGACGCACTGTGGGACGCAAAAAAAAAACCATGACCTATATACATATTCAAAAAGGGCCTATATCTAATGGTTCGGCCAGGAAGCACTAGGGTTTTTCCCCGCAAAACGCGTAGGTTTTTTTCCGCGCCACTATAAAATTTTAGTGAAGAATGAACGAAATTTTGTTGAAATTTTACCGAAAATTTCGTTAAAAAAATAAGTGAAATTTTGTTGAAATTGTACTAAAAATTTTGTTGAAATTGTGACGAAAATTTGTTGAAAAATGAATGAAATTTTGTTGAAATTTTAAATTTCGTTGAAATTGTAACGAAATTTTGTTAAAAAATGACTGAAATTTTGTGGAAATGTTACTGAAAATTTTGTTGAAATTGTGACGAAATTTTGTTGAAAAATTATTGAAATTACGTTGAATTTTAGTAGAAATTTCATCTAAAATTAATAGAAATATTGCAGGAAAACTGTTGAAAATTTGTTGAAATATATATGAATGAAATATATTATATATATAAAAGAAAAAGTTTTCCACAATATTTCAACAAAGTATCATCTACTTTTCGTCGCATTGTTGGGTTTCCTGTGCTCGAAAACGCCACTACCACCTTAACCCCAAGCCCCAGCCCAAACCTTTGTTTATGCGCAAAATTTTTGTCATTTCGAAACTCATTTTTAGGCCTCATTTGTTGAGAACACAGATGTAAAAAATAGCATTTTCCCCACTAGATTTAATATGCCTATTTTAGATCGTGTGGAAGCTTGCTAGTTTTATTTTCTCTGACTGACGAGCAGAGACCAGATCGTAATGTCTGCTTGCGGGAGTTGACACAGTTGACGTTTGCATTTCTGGCCATATTTTCGTCATGTGGCTGGTTCCACAAGAAGTTCTGTTCGGCTCGGCGCTATGGTAAGAATTTGTAGATATATTATAGGGGAGGGGGGGGGGGAGGCTCCGATTTCTGCAATACACCCCTCGGCATCTGAGACCCTCTTAGAGGGTGGCATCCCGCACCGCTTCACGGTCGCCTACGAATCGCTCAGAACAGAGGGGGGGAGGATGCTGGCAAAACGTTTGGGGTCTCCTAATCTTTCTGGTCTCCTGAGCCCTAATCCATTGAAAATACCCTAAACTTTGCAGTTTTTTTGAAAAGGTGCCATTTTTTTTGCTTTTGCCCAGATATTCGCGACCCTCTCCTTCGACAGTACTCTATTGTACTTTCAGGATAACGGAGTGTGCCAACCCCTACTTCGTGCTGCAGCGTCGCAAGGGGCACGGCACCCGCGGTCTGTCCTCCCTGCTTGTCGGCACCTTCGACTCTATTTTCGACACTCGCCCACCGCCCTATCGCATTCTGCTACAAACCGCAAACTCAGAAGTTAGCTATCGTGAGTGGTTTGACGTTTTTTCGTTTGTTTGATAAATGCAATCATGGGTATTGTATGTACGTATAAATATGGAGGGAGAGGAAAAGTGATTATGTAGGAGGTTCTAGTAGTTATATATACATTTGATATTTATTCTTATTTGCCTATTTTTTCACGATGTATGCTTATATTTCAGTGATAGCTGCTGCGGTATCCCGCAAGGAGATTGGAGAGAATTGGGAGTGGTTGGAACGGAATGTTTTGGAAAACCTTGGTGAGTTTTTCATGCGAATTTGTCTTAGACGATTGTAAATCTATGCAAATTTTGAGGTGACATTGGAGTTCTATATGTTATGTTAACTAAGTTTGTGAAATATGTTTATATATATATATATATATATTTATATATATATATATATATATATATATATATAATATCACTATATCAGTTTTAACTGTTTTGTTTGTAGGCTCATTCGAAAACGATGATGATATTTATCAGTATGTTCGAGGAAAAATTGAAAGCATGGCCTCACAGACTCCGAAAGAGGAACTGGTTGGTAAGTCGGAATTGTTATATTTATGTTTTATAACTATACTTTATTTATTTTAATTTATTCATACCTTTATGTAATTATTTTTTAATTTAGACATAAGATACGTACAATATAGTTTTCTTTTGTTATTATTCAATCTCATTATCTGATGGTTTATTTTATTTTTGGTTCAGAAGAAGAATTGAGCAACAAAGCAGCGCAAGCGCGATTCCAAAAACTGTTCGGAGTGACTTCGGAAGAGAAGCTGGTCAACTATTATTCCTGCTGTTTCTGGAGAGGCCGTATTCCGAACCAGGGCCACGTTTACCTCAGCGTCAACTATCTGTGCTTCTATTCTTTTATTATGGGAAAACAGATTTCGCTGAAAATCAGATGGACGGATATTTTGGTAGTTCTTTATTAATTTGTATATATATATATATATATATATATATATATATATATATATATATATATATATATATATATATATATATATATATATATATATATATATATATATATATATATATATATATATATATATATATATATATATATATATATATATATATATATATATATATATATTTTTATTGTTTAAGATTCGTATTCATATGCATGGGAGAGGTTTGGAGAGTTTTTCACCCCCCCCCCCATAGCATATACCTTCCCGCCCCCCCCCGCAATCGACAGGTTCTAAATTTAGCCCACGACGCCAAAATCGGTAACTCACACAGATGTACATTGGGGGGTCTCGGACTCGGTGGGGGAGCAGCCCCCCCCCCCACAGATTTGAGATTCCGAGACATGCCCCTCTCAGATTTGCGCCTTCGGGACGGATAAGCCCGGAACCTTGGTGCAAAAAAATGTGCCCGAAAGCTCAAAAATCGCTGTAAAATGCTTCAAAAATGAGCTAAAATAACGCAAAAAAATCGCTAAAAGTATAGAATTTTGCAAAAATAACGCAAAAAAATCGCTAAAAGTATAGAATTTTGCAAAAATGCTCCCGTTTTTAGGCAAGTATAGGAAATTTTTGCGCTTTTTTCAGTTCAGGCTCCGAAACGTCGGGACAAGCCTCCGCTGAAATTTTTAAAAATTTGGGACAAGCTCCCCCCGGGACCAAGACCCCGTGTACATGCATTGTGCATGCAAAACTGGTGGCTAATGAAGGGAAAAAGTTGCTTAGTACTTGCCCCCCCCCCCCCCCCGTTGCTCAACCCCTTACAGCATGTTATGCTACCGGTCCACGTATGTTCATATCATGTAGTATGTTTTTTGTTTTTGTTATAAACATATCAAACTTATTATATAGCTCATACGAATGGTTTGCACTGAAAATGGCGGGAGCCGAAGCCATACAAATGTTCCACTTGGAATAAACTGAAAAATAGTTAATCACTTTTTAACTACAAAAGCTAGTTGATCCCGGATCTATCACTGATGACCATATCTGAATTTTGTGTCCTATTTAAATTTAGTGTGTTATTGTGTTCAGAAACTGGAAAAAAACACGACGTTGATTTTGCCCCAAGGAATCACAGTGCTGACGCGCGATGAGAAGACTTATAATTTTTCCATGTTCATAAACTTTGAAGAAACATTCAAACTGATGGTTCAACTGGCCAACATAGCCATGAAGCAGTGGGTGCTAGCTGGGCTGAGCTATTAGGTTGCATTAAGCCGTTTAATTAGGAGCCTCTCTCAAGCTCACTATTTGTGACTAATTTGGACATTTATTTCAGTACGAATTACTTGATTTAGCAATAACAATTATTGTCACTTTTGTGGGCCTGTGAATTTATTAAATAAATAGGACTTAGGTATACGACTGCAGGGTTTTACTTCTTTTGAAGCATTATTTGTCTTGAAAACGAATCAGAAATTGGTGAAAAACTTTGCAATTATTCGCTTGAGTGTCACCAATTCCTTGACTTGACCAAAAAATTGATAATAATCAAACAAATAAGCTGTGCTTGTGTTATTGATCTTTTATCAATGTACATAGTACTATAATAATGATAGTTCCTGAAGTATCTACTTTATGTGTTGCTTATTTAAACAAAATCAGTTCAGTTCATTCTGCAAAATTGAAATAATTTAAGTATTAAATGCGAAACTAACGTTGGTTTTGCGTACAAATTTCATATTGTGGTTCGGCTCACAATCGTAAGTCTAGTATCAATTTTATAAGGCTCCATTTTGAATCGAATTGCATTCACACATGTGCAGCTGAGTATATAAGGGGGGGCGTCGACCAGGAGAAGGGGGTTGGTAGCCGATCTGGGTGAGGGGTCAGGTTAGGGAGGAATATCAACTCACGCACATGTATGATTACATCCAACTGAATCTTCATTTAGGCGACTCTTTTTGACACTTTTCAGACTGATATTGGAAGAAGGCTTTGCGGCCGATGATGATCTGAAACGGAAACTTAGGTACAGTATCATTTTAGTGAGAGTTATTTTATGGAGAGGTTTGAACTAATCCAATTGAATGGCAACGTTAAATTGAATCCAGTTTTTTGACACAGGATCGGCACAGTTTGGCACAAAGCTACAAAGTATACGCAATAAATATTGGACCAGTTCATTTTTTCTGTTCAGTCATTCATGTCTCAAGGTTACGTTGCGTTGAAATATGATTTAATAACAAACTTTTTTTACATCTTTTCTAAAAATCTTCGTTTTAGTAGTTCGTCTAAACGGAAGAAGATCTCTATAATGAAGCGTGATCTTGACGCCAGGGCTCGAAGTGAAAACTACAGGTTGGTTTGTTTCATCAGTTCAAACAGTTGTTCCGCTAATCAACGTTGATTTAGTTTTAATAGAGGCAAATGCTATGTCTGTTTTTTTGCTTTTTTGTATTATTTTGTCCTTGGTTATTTTTTGTCTTGAAATTCTAGCTCATTTAGTTCCTAGTTAGCTCATTAAGTTCCTAAAAGCTTTTAGCCAATACGAGCATTTTAGTAGCTACGTTTTGAAGCTATTATTATGCTTAACGTTAAAGTTCGAGAGTTCTTCTACACGTGACCGTTATGGGGTCGTCTGGCCAAAAAATTTCGTAGTTGACTGACAGTGGAAACAGCATGAAAGTTGAAGCTTAAATTCAAAAGTGTTTGAAAGACAGAACATAACTTCAGCCGCCCCACACAAAAAGCGTAAGCCCGGAGATTTTATTATGAACAACATTAATAGACGTAAACCCGTTATAAACCCTAAAATAGATTCTTCGTCGTCATAGATTCGAAGTTTCTGTTTTTTCAGGACCAAGTTTCGTCTTCCCTTTGCGGAAAAACTGGATGGTCACACTGAGTGTCAGCTCTGGACTCCCTACAAAAAACAACACGTCTCCGGTGTTTTGTATATCTCCCATCACTTCGCCTGTTTCGACAGCAGGGTCAGTTTTCCATTATACTTGGTGATGTGGGGAAGCCAGTCGGTTAGATTAACTACTAGTTATCTAATTAATTAGTAGGTGGATAAGAGTTATTTTGCCAATCAGTGAAAAACTTGTTTAAGGATTTGTGTAACTGAAATTAAATTCTAGGTTTTAACAAGTCCTGTTAACTTTTTTTTATGCACGAAATATTTTGCTTAGGTTTGAGAATGTCTGTTTTTTCAGATTGAGCGGCTGGTTCGCGTGATTTTGCCATTCACTGAAATTCAGTGCATTGAAAAGTTTGAAACGACCGGCGAACCCGGAGTGAACAACGGACTGCTCATGACAACTAAAGCCAAAGTGCCTTGATTTTTTGTTAATTATATTATTCTATCTATTTGTTATTAATTGTTCATTTGTTGTGTCTGTCAAACCTGTTGACAGTATACAGATAAACAAGACATAAGTAGAGAAATAAGTGCCGCAAAGTCAAATGTGGACGTTTTTGTTGTTGTTGACTTAATCGTCAAGCTTTTAATTTCAGTTTCTTTTCTTCTAATTTTTTCATGCCTTTTTCGTGGAACGCTCGTTATTTAGAAAATACTGAGAAGTGTTTTCCCGTTGTTGCTTACTTTTAGAGCGTTTTTCGACCATTGAAGGACATATTTTTTATTAAGATACCTCATTGCACGCACGTCATGCCTAATGTGCATCTGTATATATATTTCGTATATTCTTATTCTTAAAAAATCTGGAGTTTATTGTTGGATGTATTATAAATTTTAGATGACATTTCTGTTGACCAACTTTGCTGACCGCAACACGGTGTTGCATCGACTGACGGAGTTCCTGCATCGACTGCCGCTGACTGCCCGTACGCCCACCGATGTGCTCGGCTTCCTACAACCGCCCGGTCGCGAATCGTCCCCGTCCGCCAGCGAGGAGGGAACGAAACCCGGTAGAGTGATGTTTCGGGCTGTTATAGTATGTCGTCGTCAGTTACGGCCATGCTGGTCACTCTTTTCGCGAAATAAGCAACTCGTAGTTACCGATCACTGTCCTTCAGTTTGTCCGAACGTCCGTTTAAGGATCGATTCGTACTTACAGCCGTTTATCCCTTCAGCCAACAAAATGAAATAATGACGTCACAGTAGTAGTAGTAGATCCACTGCACTAGGCTACTAGTGACGTCATTCTGCAGGCTGAACGAACATACGGTTGTAAGTATGAATCGAGCCTAACAGTTGTCCCAATGTCCGTACAGAAGTATGAATCGACCTTTAGGTTGGGAATAAACACTGAGGGCCTATTCCTTTATCGGATTAAAGGGTTAATTATAATCGGACTAAACGGTTTAAAAATTATGCTGAAAAAAGCCATTCCAAAACCTCCGGATTAAACGGACTTAAGGTGGTAGTAACGTTTTCGACAGTTTTGCTGGAGTAACATTTGACAACTTACGATTAATTTTCAATCAATAATTTATAGTACGCATATTAATTTAGAAAACTATAAATTATTATTAGATAAATGCTTGCTAAAATAGCTTGAAACAATCATTTTTAATTTTCACAGAAAATATTTTTCAGCCAGTTATGAGAATTTTTCGTAAATTTTATGTTTAGCTAAGCCAAAGTAGTAGCTAGTCAAAAACGCCGTTTATTAAAAAAAGAAAAAAATGACACACGGGCATGTGAAAAACCTTCAATTTAGATGCCAAAACTTATCCTTCCGCTTTTCACTTTTTGAGATTACGTCACATTTATGTAACATTTCTTTTTGAACTAAAGTGCATTACACAAAAGTCCGCAAAACTACTAGAGGGATTTTGTTAAAAATTTTGGAGAAATTGGCACACATATGTGTCTACTTTATGCTAAAATTTCAAAAATTTTGTTGGCTTAAATTTTGCCTTACATCAATTTCATTCACAGAAATCTGTAAAAATGTACTTTCGTGGACTAAATCTCAAGTCTCAATGTTCCAATCCTTTCATGCGTTATTTTACATGTTTTTTTAGGCAATTTCTGATGTGTCAATTTTTTTATTTGTATTAATTTAGCCCATTTCGTGAAAAAATTAGATTCCAAAATTTGTATATTTTTCAAATTTCCAAAAAATTCAAAATTGAAGGTCCGTATCTTTTTTTCTACATCATATAAATGCACCAAACTTAGCATTAAAATTCATCCTGTTATTGACTATGTTGGTGTAAAGAATGAAATTATTTGGAATTACACTGTCAATTTCACAAGCAAAACGTGAAAAATGCAAAAATTAACGAAATTTGACTACTTTAACAGCGTCTGCAGACTAGCTTGTTACAGATTTTAGCTAGATAATGTGCATAAGTGTAGTTTCAGTCAAGTACTTTAACGTGAAAAAGACAGCTATTAAATTCATTGAGTCAATCAAAAGTTATAGCACGTTATAAAAACTGACCATACAAGTTTGAAAACGTAACTAAACCGTTTAGTCCGTTTAAAAAAAAGTCACCGTTAAAAACCACTTGCCATTCCAAAAAAAAAAAAAACCTCGGACTAAAATAAGTTTTTTTTATTTTTTTTTTTTTTTTTTTTTTTTTTCTATTATTTTTTTTTTTTTTTTTTTTTTTTTTTTTTTTTTTCCAGTCCGTTTAATCCGGTAAAGGAATAGGCCCTGAGAGCCACCATCAACACGAAACGCCGAAACTAAAATCCAAATCTGGCATATTTTTAGTGGGGGGGGGGCTGGGGGGCGCCCCCCCCCCCCCGTTTGGTCCGGAGTCCCACCCGTTTGGTCCGGAGCCCCCCCCGTTCGAATGGCATTGCCCCCATAGCCCAATTTTTTTCCAGGAACAACGTTTTAGCGACTTTTTAGCTGTAGCGATGTCGTGTTCGACGGGTTTTTGGGTCCTTTTTTGCTACATTTAGTATTAATATAGCTTAAATAACGTATGAAAACGTAACCAATTTTTCGTGTAAAAGTAGTGTTTTATCGTGAATTTAATGCGCCCTCCATTTGGTCAGCGCCCCCCCCCCAACCATGGGGGGGCTGCCGCCCCCCTATCGCCCCCCCCCCCGCCCCCATAAAATTTTTTCTAAAAAATATGCCAGCAACTTGCATACATAAATTCAAATTCGCCTTAGGTCACGTTTTTAAACCAACTTTTTCATTAATCTAGCATTTTGAAAAAATCCAACCAATAGCGCGTTTCTTTGAAAACTACTAGTTAGTCGCTCATGACCGCCAAACTTATATATACAAACATTTTTCAGCTGCTGAAGCAATTTTTCCTGCTACTTCGGGGACATATTCAGTGTTCCAAAGCTGGCATAAACAAAGACTTATTTATCATCTGCATATAAATATTAATAGTACTAGATCGCCTCGAGACAGAGAGAAAATGTTTCACTCCTCGGGGGCAAACATGTGACTTTTTAGCGTTCGTTCATCACCATCATTGAATAATACCGTGTAAACACTGTAGTCTTTGACATGCTGAACAGTTGCCAGTGCGTACTCCTGGGTCTGCGGGTTCAACACTTCTATCTTCCCACCGGCCTGAAACAAATGAAGTTGAGCATCAAGCATAAACAAGCTGTGAAACCATACATGGGCGTGAGGAGGGGGGTTGGGGAAATAAAGCCCCACCCGAATCAACAGCTTGCGCACGTATGCAGTGAAGTATCTAGTTCTCATCACACACATACACAGGGTGTCCGCTTGGGCCGATTTGGGGTTTGGCCGGATTTTTTTACTGTCAGGGTAGAGCTCGTATCAATGTTAGGAGGGATGCTCAAATTTGAAATAAAAATCCCCCGAAACATCCCTAATTGCTGAATTAATGCATACTCAATATTGAGACAACAACGAAAGAAAATATATATATCTACATATTAATATATAATATTATATTAAGTACGCTTTTCTTAGTAACACAATTATGTCTACAAACTTTCAGTGGACCTCGGACAACTGAATCATCTACTGTAATGGCTCCGTTAGTGCTATCTTTGAAGACAACCTGAAACAAATTCCGAAAACAATTTAATCGTACGTATATAGCATATAATATACACAACTTTATCTTTATGGTTAATTAACTAATTTTCATAATAATGTTTGTTAGCCTTTTCAACATCACCGTTCAAATGACTCTACATTAAGTATATATTTACTAAAATCAGCAATACCGCAATTGTAAGGACTCATCGAAGTAACAAAAAAGAGCTCTCAGCGTTTTCGCATATTTCCCACAAGTTGGGTTTATGTCAAATAGCTGGCTTTTGAAGTGGGCATAAGTTATACTTGAGATGCTACTAATAACGAAATAAAAAAGAATGTCACTAATGAAATCGCACATACTTTACAACGAACAAGACGTTGAACATGCTTCACGGTTGCTTAACAAAAGGCTCCTTTGAATTTAGCACTGACTTCCGTACCTGTCGTGAACGATGATAATAATCATAGAGATCTGTTAACAAATTAAACGAACTAAAAACCCATTAAAATATATACAATATTATGTGTTTCAGATAGTAAAACGACTTTTAGATGCAATTTTTCGCAAAATTATAACACCTTGAAAACTAAGCCTAGCTTTTCGTATTGTGACCGGGTATTCCTTGTGCACCAACGTTGATGGGTCGTCTAGTGGAGGATTACCAGACATACATACACATGACACAACTAGGATATGAACAAGAAGGGCCGACTAGGACTGATTTTGCAACGGCAATTTAAGGGTATTTACAGTTGCCGTTCGTGCAAAAGAATTTAAGAAACTTCGGAGTATATAAGGTGTAACAATCGTAGTAACTGTCAGTTGTTCTTTATCTGCGTTTAACCAATTACGTGAAAGGTCGGAGTTCTAGTTCTCAGAACTAATCATTTCTAGAAACAGCTTCGTAGAATTTTGGACTTCGAATGCAGACTTTGCTCTTTTGAAAGTGTCAGTGGGAAATTTTGACAATATTTATATGAATTAAACTTTTTGTCGTCTACTTTTTCAGAATTGTTCTGCATTCTACTTGGCAGTGGAATTCGGAAGTCTTAGAAATGAGCGACAGATTAATGTATATATATACTACCGTAAGGCCCTTTGTTTAACAGTGCTACCGTGGCTATATATTGTCTAGGTTGGAGCTTGTTTTCTTGATGATCCTCTTTAGTGTTCAACTTCGATTAAAATTGAAGTTTAGGTGTGCATATACCGCGCCGGTTATCTACAGCATTATGTTTTTGAAATATGGGACGTGTACTAAACTTGTAAACGTAAATATTGTAATAATAATTATAATATGCCAAAAATCTTACCATTTTTATTTATTCGCTACAGAGTCTCCGCCCATCGCACGCAAAGGATCAACCTGCAAGTCAATAAAAAAATGAAAAACTGAACTCAGCCTTAGTTAGAAAGGAATATAAGATTAGACGTTTTCGCTAATTCGATTTTTTCGGCAGACCGTATTTTTTTCTAGAAAAAATCTGATTAGTATTTTTAAACCTAAACGATGCCTTGCCAAACATCATACCGCACTCAAAACTATCCAAAAACAAAGATTACAGCCATTTTTGGCTTAAAACTTAGGCCTACGTTAACTTCCAAAAACACTGAAAATGCAATTTTCAAGGGGTCATAGCTCAGAAAACTTAAATTTGTGAATAGGGGTTCTATTACAAAAAATGCTTCCCTCGAGGTGCTCTACTGCACTTGATCCAAAATAAGTCCACTATTCCGCCCCCCAACTGACGTAGCTTCAGTTACTTACAGCAAGGCTCGGTGCAGGTTCGGCGGGGGGCACAGGAAAAAGAAAAAATCCAGAAAATACCCAGGAAAAACCGAGAAAATACCCAGAAAAACCCAGAAACTGATCTCGGTAATTGGAAAAAACCCAGAAAAAATCCAGAAAATACCAAGAAAAAATCGAAAAAAATCCTGGAAAAATTCCAGAAAAACCTGAGAAAAAACCCAGAAAATTAATTTTCTGGGTTTTTTCTACATTAAAAACCCAGAAACCATTTTGGTTTCAAGGTTTTTTCTGGGATTTTTCTGGTTTTTTTCTGGGAAAAGATTTCCTGTGGGAATTCAAACTCGGAAGATTTTCGGACGCGCTGAGTTCATTTTTAGCACTTTCCAAGCAGTCGACATTCTGGGGCTAATTTTCGAAAATTTTCACCGATACAGTCGTAATATAAGTTTGAAGTTTGATCATCATAACGTAACTTATAATACACTGGCGGTCTCAGACATCGATCACGGGGGGGCAGAGGTCTGAAGAAATTTTTTCACTTTTAATAATAGCGTTTTTCAGCTTTACGCTATTTTGTTATAGCCGCAGCCATATCAAGGGCAATGAATTGAGTCTGTTGCCAGTGGTGTACCCAGGAGAAAAATAAAGATTTTTTCAATTTTTAGGCCAAATTTGGTCAACTGGAGACGTATCAGAAATTTTTTCCGACAGAAGAATAAAACACAAGATGGGAACATCAGATCAGACAGTGTATTACACCACTAAATGCAGCATAATATACTTGTGTAGACATGCAAATGCAGTATAATGTACTCATGTATACATGCATAGGCTTTGAAGAAAGATAATAACAAGGAATAGTAAGCCACGGAGTCGCAGGGGTCTGGGGGCGGCAGCCCCCAGAAAAAAAATTGGGGAAATTTTTGATTTTTAGACAAAATTCGGTCAATTGGGTGGGGACGCATCAGAAAACATTTTCCGGCCGGACCATAAACAGCAAAGGGGGGACCCTTGTGTAAAATTTCAGTCGGAAAACATTTCGGCCATTCGCCCTGGGACCGACCCTGTTATAATAATATTTTTAATTCAGCATTGTTTCCAAAATATTCTGCTCATTTATACCAAAAAATGTTAATTTTTCAAACTATATAATAGGCGAAATATGCATCGTTAAACTGTGCTCACATATAAATTGTTATTGTTTCTTTTTGCATAGACAATAAACTAATTACATTTTCCGACAAAAAATAGCCATTTTTAGTTACAAGGAGCATTTTTTTATAATGAAGACTACCACAAATACTAATTCAAAACGTCACTGCTGCTCAGCATCACGCTGGCGCTGACAGCCAATTTCGGTTCAAAAGGGCAACTTTATTTTATGATTCCGCAGTAGCAAGTATCCTTTTATTTGCTACAAGCAACTAAGACTAAGCCTTTCCTAGCCCACCTACTAAGCCTGAGCCCTAAGCCTAAGCCTGAGCCTAAGGACTAAGCCTCAGCCTAAGCAGTAAGCACTAAGCACTAAGCCTAAGCCTGACGCCTAAATTTCAGAAAAAACCTGCTAAGAAGCATCAGGAATACCTTTACCGCACTAAAAAACCCCAACTAGTTTCATACTTTGAAAAATTTTGCAGCTATAGCCCGGAATTTGTACTAAACCTTACTTGCGCTGTAACGCTTCAATCAGCCTAATCCTGATAGTATCAGAAAAAGTTTTGTAACTTTTCAAAGCCTGAACCGATTTGCACAATTTTTCCAGCATTTAGTAGCTTAGAAGTTGTTCTTTCAATGGTAGCAGCAGGTTTTCATTTGATTCAGTATTTTTGCCTAAATCCGATTTTGCGCGAAAAATTTCATGTAAAGTTTAATTTTTGGACAAAATTTTGATTTTCAGCTAAAGCTTACATTCTACAAACTTCTAACCTAGCCTATTCGAAAGAGTGCAGTTTTTCCGACTTATTCCACCCTAAGGGTTTTAACACCAATAATGTCACTCTAGATTTTTATTAAAAGGGGCGACAGCTATTTTGGGGGCTAGAGATCAGATTGGGAGCTTGGCTGACGATGGGTGTTCTATATTTTTATTAAAAGATGGGGTAGGAAGCGATTTATGGGAAAAAAATAATCCCCCCCCCCCCGCCGAACCTTGACCCTATCACATAAACATATAAATTTCAAAATTAACAAAACTAAGCGTGGGGCCGTATTCTCAAAATTACCTGCAGGTAAAGTTAGGCTAACTTTACCCACAGGTAAGGTGAAGGTAAAGTCGTATTCTCAAACGAAGACTAAAGCGGTGATAGCTAAGGTTACCTTTAATATTCGGGCCAGAAAAGTCGTGTCTTGTTTCGCAGCTAAAGTAATGTATTATGCAAATTTTTAACCCCAACCGTCGGTGTTAACCTTGTTTTCAATTTTAACTTTACCTTTACCCGCAGATTAACTTTACTTTCACCTTACCTGTGATTGAAGTTAGCCTAACTTTACCTGCAGGTAATTTTGAGAATACGGCCCCAGAGCCGAAACTAAGCTTGTTATTAACTCTTGGGCCCGTATTCACATACTAAGTGTTATTCACAAACAAACGCTAAGCGTTTGCTAAGCGCTAAGCGCTTAAGTATGTTTAGCATGGTAAAAGTTCAAGTTTGTGAATAACACTTAGCGCTTATAAGCGCTAACACTAAGTGTAACCACTAAATTTAAGCGTTACACTTAGGCCCGTATTCACATACTAAGTGTAACGCTTAAACTTAGTGTTTGCACTTAGTGTTAGCGCTTATAAGCGCTAAGTGTTATTCACATACTTAGTGTTTATTTAAGCGCTTAGCAAACACTAACGCTTAACTTAGCGTTTCAATTTTGTATTCACATACTTAAAATTTAGTGTTTGGCTTAGAATTAAGCGCTTAAGTTTAGGGACCTCGGGAGCTCCCTAAGCGCTAAGCGCTTAGTTAGTGGATGGTGTGGGGTAGGGGTGGGGAGAGTGGGGGAGGTTCTTGGCCGCCATGGGAAGGAAGGGCATGCAATTTAGGATATATTAGTAACATTTTCTGACCAATTCGATCCAATTTGCTCGGTTAATCGCCAAAATTAAAAAATGCACTTTGTTGTCCAAATTCGTTTTTTTACATTTTTGAGTAGAGCATCTTAATCGAAGTAATTTTTCTTCAAGAACTTCTATTTAAAAATTTATATTTTTCACGATATGCCCCCTGAAACGGTCAGACTGAAGCGGGGGGGGAGAAATTATTTTCTATTCTAATTCGCTTCCTACCCCATCTTTTAATAAAAATATGAAACCCCCATCGTCAGCCATGCCCCCAATCTGATCTCTAGCCCCCAAAATAGCTGTCGCCCCTTTTAATAAAAATCTGAAGTGAAATTATTGGTGTTAAAACCCTTAGGGGTCGAATAAGTCGGAAAAACGGCATTTTTTCGACTAATGCTCCGGAGTCCCCCTATATCCCCCAAACCGAGGGGGGGTCAAAATTGAACGCTCTTTCGAATAGGCTAGGTTAGAAGTTTGTAGAATGTAAGCTTTAGCTGGAAATCGAACTTTGTCCAAAAATTAAACTTTACATAAAATTTTTTGCGCAAAATTGGATTTATGCAAAAATACTGAATCAAATGAAGACCTGCTGCTACCATTGAAAGAGCAACTTCTAAGCTACTAAATGCTGAAAAAATTTTGTAAATCGGTTCAGGCTTTGAAAAGTTACAACACTTTTTCTGAAGCTACCAGGACCAGGCTGATTGAAGCGTTACAGCACAAGTACGTTTCAGTACAAATTCCGGGCTATAGCTGCGAAATTTTTTGAAATATGAAGCTAGTTGGGGTTTTTTAGTGCGATAAAAATATTTGTGATGCTTCTTAGCAGGTTTTTTCTTGAATTTAGGCCTCAGGCTTAGGCTTAGGCTTAGTGCTTAGGCTTAGGCTTAGTGCTTAGGCTGAGGCTTAGTGCTTAGGCTGAGGCGTAGTAGGTGGGTCAGCAAAGGCTTAGTTTTAGTTGCTTTAGTTGCTTGCATCAAATAAAAGCACTTGCTACTGTGAGATCGTAAATAAAGCTGCACTTTTAAACCAAACTTGACCGTTAGTGCCAGCTTGCTGCTGAGCATTAGTGACGTTTTCACATCGTATTTATGGTATTTGCTTTCATTAAAAATCGCTGCTTATGCCTAATTATGCTTATTTTTCTATAAAAATGTAATTAATTTATTGTCTACGCGAAAAGAAACTAAAACTTTTGATATGCAAGCTTAATTTAACTATGTATATTTCGCCTCTCTTTCAGTTGGCAAAATTACGATTTTTAGTATAAATGAGCTAAATATATATGTTGCTAACAAAGCTGTATTAAATATATTATTACGTGTTACTTTATGACGATCAAACTTCAGGTTGATATTACGACTGTATTGGTCATAATTTTCGACGATTAGCCGTATTATGTCGAAAAACGATGATTTTCGACTAAAATTGATTTTTTTCGAAAAGGTATAAATCAACGTTTTTTCGCTTGGAAAGTGCAAAAAATGAACTCAGCGCATGCGAAAACCTATAAAAATGTGTTTTCACGGTGAAAAAATGTCAGTTTGAATTTCTCCCCCCCCGCCTCAGTTGCGCCCCCTGAAACATGTAGAGCTGATTTTGCATTTTTCAGGAATCCACCTGCTGAAAACATTTTTTACAAATGTATAGTTCGAGAAAAATATATATTATTAATAAGAAATAGTAATTTAAATAAATCTATAATCGGATTTATAAATACCAAATGGAAATGCGGATAAATAACGAATTCCGGATCCACATCAAGCAGGGAGCGCACTTCAAGCCAAAGCCAAAACTAAGCACAAAAGTTGCTAAACGCTAAGTTTAGTATAACACTAATTTTTAAGCGTTTATTTTGTGAATAACAGTTTAGTACAAATTAAGCGCTAACACTAAGCAAACGCTTAGCGTTAGTATGTGAATAACTCTTAGTATGTGAATTCGGGCCTTAGTATGTGAATACGGGCCTTGGACTAAAAGCCAAAGCCTAAGCCTAAGCCTAAATCCAAACTTGAGTCGATATTGGAGTCATTTTGAAAACACACACGCACACTCACACATGTTGAGCCGTACTGTAAGGAGAGGATATCAATCAACCCCAACTCCGACTTCCTGTCCTTATGAACATGTGGCGCAACGAAGCCTTACAAACAAATCTAAAGAAAAACCTCGGGATTTAGTAGACATATAATATCATGTTACTAACAACTAACCTTATGTTTTGTAATTCTTATAAAGTTTCTTTTCATAAGTAAGGCCATGAAAATTTGATCGTTTAGATCCCTTTGCGTCAGTTTCCATAGTAACAAGCAGTGTCAGCTGGATCTGGCTGGTGGTGGCTGCAGAACCAAAACATGGATATTGAAAAAAACTATCCATTACCAGTTGGTAAGATGTAAAAATACTTGTAAACATTTTTTAGTAAATTGTAAAGCTAAAGTAAGGTGGCACTCATATTGTTTAAAACAGTAAAGGACGATTCACTAGACTTACATATGTAGGTGGGATTTTACCACAGCGTTTTCGCCGGTACGAAACTATATTTATTAAATAAATTTATTATTATTATTATTATTATATTTCAGCTCCAAACGCCTGCCTTTTAAATTATGATTGCTGTATTGATATTGATTACGTAATGTATATGATATTGATAAGTATTTGATTACTTATGCGAAATGATTGAACTAGAGGTTGCAACAATGCAGCCTACAGGCAAGAAGCGTGATTGCGATGGCTTCAATAAACTTTGACGAAGCTATTTGTCAGTTTTCGCAACATTTAGAAGTCATTCGCAACATTTAGTTGGAAAAGTTGAAAATTACTGTTAAAGTTACGGCAAAGCAATCTAGGTAATCTAATCAACTGTTTTGGTGCCGGTAACATTATTTAATTCGGCTTTTCACTTTTCTGTCCGACTTCGTAACTTTCAGCAAATAAATTTACATAAAATCCGATTGCTAACGAGATTGAAATTTATATCGTTATACGTGTGTAGGATTCTTAAAATTTGGCAAAAGCTTTTTTTCAATACTAGCTAGATTTTTTCTTAAAAGTTTCGCAACCAATTTACGCGCTGATTGGCTGCCTACTTGTTTAACGCAACTGCAAGCTCATCGACGAGCGCTTCTGCCTGCGCTAAAAAACAGGCAGGTCGGAGAGTGTCTCTTTTTTATAGAGTAAGCGTTTTTATATTTATTATTATTATTGAAGGCACATTCGTTATTTATTATTTTAGACAGTGATTCTGAAAATGAGACAAAACGACAGGAACCAGCCGTTAATGTTGAAAATACTGGTTTACCCTTGCGTTTGCTCATAGTTTCGAGTCGTGTTAAAAGTATGCCAGTCATGACGCGAGCTCTTCTTTCTAATATTGTAATGGTACAATACAAACATGAAAATTCAACTTTGGATGGCATTTTAGGTTCGTTTTAACCAAACAGTTTTTTTATTATAAGAATGGGTAAAAACAGCGCGTTTCAAACGTTCATATTTCTACCAGACTACTTCATTAGCAAAATTTCCACAATTTGGCATTGATACCACAACACTGTTTCAGTCTGTTGATTATTGAATTGTGTCATTGTGAGTTTATACAATAGTTACGCAAAAACATTAGTTTAGTGACACAAAACAGTGCTGTTTGGTCAATTTTTTGTTTTAGGATTAGTAGCTCAAGCATTAAGCTCGCGCAAAGTTGATACTATTGCCATGATTTTTCATGGAGTAGCGGGAACAATATACATTTGCGAGGAGGGCGAAAAAGTAAGGTTATATCATCATGTCATGAGGACGAAAACATTTGGACCTATTTGGTGTGAATTTAGAAATGTAACGCTCTTACAGTTCTGTTATAGCTACGAAAAATCGTTTGAAATTATAAAACAGAAAACGAAAAGTGAATATGTTGTTATAATTGCAGCTACATAAGTCTGGGCAAAGTTATGCAGTTAAGTTGTTATGCGGCGTAAAGTTCTGCAAAAAGCATGCTTGATGCCCAACATTCACTCACATACACAGTCTATCACAAAAATTGTCACTATCAGGGTAGTGCAATACTATTAATTTGGTTCTGTTTGTAAAAAGTTGTTGTCTGTTCTGTTTGATACTGTGTTAATAATCAATTTTCTTTTTACTATTGTATTTTAGGTATTATCAGCACAAAGTATAATTGAGCAGATTAGCCTCAGAGAGTTTTTTGCAACGCTTGTTCAAAATCATCTGGATTTCACTAAGTTGAACGCTCGATTGGACTTTTTACTTTGTTCAGCAGCAGATTTGCCTGAAAGCGATTTGATCTGTCAAGAAATAAAAACACTGTTGCCCGGACATGTATGCTTTGTTTTATGTGTAGTTTCGTTATTTTATGTACCGTGCGATGATATTTCAGTGAAAATTATGCTGCAAACCACAATGGTTCTTACTTTAAAATTAAAAAGTAAAAACACGTTGTATATCAACTTGTCAGATATTTGCTGATATTTTTAGCCTTACGTTATTTTGCCTGTACAAACAGTAATTTGTTATGTATAGTGACAATTTTTCCAAAGCATGTATTCATGTATTACTTATGTATTATATTTTCAACTTCTAGTTTCTTGATTTAGCCTACTTTAAATTCAACTTACCTGTTACTGCTGCAGGTTCAAGTTTCAATGGCATCCGACCTGATGGGTTCTAATTTAACATGTGATGGTATCAAGGAAAAAGAAATGGAGGCAAATGTTGTTATGTAAGTAGTTATGCATTATATTATGTATGATTAGCACCAACATAGTTCTCGCAAACTGAAACTGCTAGTGCTTTTAATCGACATCCTTTAATAAACCTGTTTCAACAATCAAACGGAACGTTTTAAACAGGTATACGCATATCAATGACTGCTTTGGTTTGAAAAATTTTAGGAATGTTGGTGAGCTCTACTTTCAACTTGAAGTTTTAACCAGTGGCTTGCGTGGAAAATTACAACCATCCAGTGCTGGATATGAAAAAATTCGCACTGTCGGAAAAGGTAATGAGTAGTAACCTATATGTGGAAACAATATTTGCTACTTTGACGTTCACAACGGTTATATTATCCAGGGTTAAAAAACTAAAGTCAAATTTTGTAAAACTGTGACCTGCACAGTGAGTATATTTTTATATTATTTTATAATTATATTATTATATACTGTAAATAATTGTAGTTTAGCCAATTCACAGCCAAACTTATGAAACTTGCGGTTAGATATCATTATATTTGTTTTTATTTGAGGTGCTTATGGAACAGCAGTTTTATATCGTCGAAAAGACGATGATTCGTTGGTTATTCTCAAGGAAATAAATATCCATGAACTTACATCCCAAGAGCGCCATTTAGCGTTAAATGAGGTAAAATTTATACAATGTCGTCAGGAAACAAGTTTGTCTTGAATTTGGTTTACACAATAATTGCTATTACCATATACCACTTTCATAAATTTTACATTTATTTTCATCAAGTCACTTTTTTAGTCACTTTTCAAAAGTCATTTTTTAAAGCTTTTATACCACGTGTAAGACTTCATTCAGGAGAACCCCCCTTCCTCCCTTATATCACTCCACTTACCTTTCAATATTTTAACAATATAAATTAACGCTCATAGTATTTCATTGTTATATACGTACATTGCCCTTCGCTGTGTAATGCAAAAGTGGTCTGGCTTGTCCTACGATTGTCCACGTGTAAATTGCTCAGTCTTTGCGTTGATTCTAGCCCTATGCGGCGGCCTTTTGTCCTACCTCCTTTGTACTATTGTTCTAACATGGTTTCTATGCCTAAATGGCCTGCGTCTAACTCATTGTGGTTTTTTTATTAAATCCACTAAATTTACCAGCTTGTTCGTGTTCGTTTCTGGGCAGTATCGGCCGAGGGGGTCCTGCCATATCTGCGTTCCGTGTGAACCGTGTCTCGTGCTGTTTTGGTCAGCTGTCCCCCGTAAATTCGGGAGGCCTATTTGGACTATAGCGCCGTAATAATTCTGTGTGCTGCGCCTGTTGCGCCTTGCCCCGTAGACTAGGTAAGCCCCATTCCCCGTCGGTGTCCGGCAACCCCGGCCCGTAAGGAAGACCCCATGCGTCATACCTGGAAACCCCGCTGGCGGTGTGGTAAGGCTAAGGGCGAGGGAACGACTCTCCCCTGAAGCTGGTACCTACTGTTCCCGCTTGGACCATTAGTAGGAGCGGCAACGAGCTGTATTTATTTCAGGTAAATGTACTGTCCAAATTGGAACATCCAAACATTATTTGCTACTACGACAGTTTTGAAGAAGATGGCGTGCTTATGATTGAAATGGAATATGCAGACGGCGGGTAAGAACAAAATTTTTATATCCAATAATCACAACAAAAGTACAAAAATTATCAAAATTAGCGCAAAAATGAACTATTTTCTAACCTATTCTATCCCAAATAATTAAATGCAGAACAGTCAAACAGAATGTTAAGTTAGTAAAACTTTTATTTTGTTAATTGTTAAATGCTACACGAAATGCATAATGCCAGTGGTCTAGGAAGGAACATCTAGCCATAGCAGTCTAACTTCACTTTGTGATTGAATTTGAAATTTATTGTAGCTGTTGTTCAACTTTCACATTTACAAAACAATTAAGCAGTGTCAATTTGACTTAATAGTTTGGCTTGACAAAGCTTTTAAATGACTATTTTGCCTTCTAATTGGCTAAGACCCGTATGGGTAATCCTTCCGTATACGCACACCCTGCACTGAGTGAGAGTGAGTGAGTATGCATCATCTTCCGTATAGGAACGGCGTAGTCTGAAGTGGCCCAACTCTGAATTGGCCCAACGCCTGCTATTGGCTATCTAGCGTTTACGTGTACTGTGTACAGCCATTCCCTGCGCACGCATACGTCAGCTGTTAAATATGCTCCGCCCTAGTACTTGTACGTGTTAAATTTGTTTTTTTACTTTTGATCTCATTTTCTTTTGATCTCAGTAATTGCAGCACTTATATTTAATTGCAGTCGGAGCTACAGTCAAGACTAGTATTCAAAAAAACTTTACTGTATTTCTATACAATGTTAGACAAGAAAGCAGAACAAAATAACAGTTTTTCAAGCATTTCAGTGCCGCTATTCTAATTCTAATTAATATTAATATTAATAACTGTTAAATATTCTTTTAATACGAGTTAATTCATTGAAATTAATATAACTATTTTACTAAAATTAGAATAAAGTAGCAGTAGCTGACGCTAACTTCTAATAGTTCTTTAACTTTTGCTTATTTTTTCGTGCAGAGGTTTTAAAATTTTTTGTGGGGGGACTCTCCCCCACCCTTGACCAACCAAAATAACCTTAAATGTTAAAAAATTCCATTTTAAATGTGCCATTTTTACTAAATTTTGCCAGAATTTTGAGGACGCTCCCCCCGGCTCATCGATTTTTTGGGAAAGGGTCCCCATCATTCCTCCTCATACATGTATGGTAACAATCATTTTTCCATAAAGTCATAGACTTTGTGTGTGGCGTGACTGTAAATACACATCAATTGGGCGTCAAAAAGTCACGCTGTTTGAGTTTAAAGCAGCCAAATCAAACAGCCAATGATATGCGTTGGGCCAATTCAGAGTTGGGCCTTTTCAGACCTCACGATAGGAACACCCACTTTAAACGCAGGCTGGAGATTTAGTTTAAACTAAGTTTGCGTTTAGCCCAAAATGCATCATATTCCGTATACGCACATCCCTTGTTTCCTTGTTTCAATTTAAGGTTTGGAGGTGGTATTTCTTGTTTTGTTAATTGTTCTTGGTATTGGCACCAGTAATTAAACAGGTGTCTGAACTAGAGATGAGATCAGGGCCCGGCCGGGCCCTGCTCAAGATTTTTTACGGCCCGGCTCGGCCCTGATTGGGCATCGACGTCGGCCTGCCCGGCCCGGCCTTGATCGGCCCTGATTGGGCATCGACGTCGGCCTGCCCGGCCCGGCCTTGATCGGCCCTGATTGGGCATCGACGTCGGCCCGCCCGGCCCGGCCTTGATCGGCCCTGATTTTCTATTCTTTTTTCGATTCTATATGTTATAAATGAGAATTAGGGCCTATGAGACTCGGGGGCTGTGGTGTAGTGGTAGCATGCTTGACTTCGAAGCAGGCGGCCCGGGTTCGATTCCCGGCGCCTCCATTTCTTTCATTCTTTCTAAATTGGGGCATCATCTTTCTTTCAACATAGTGGCGACCGTGACAGGACGGAGAGGATAGGGCCGGGTCCTCAGGACAGCCTTATCCCCGAACCGACTTCGGAGGTGGGTTAGGAGCCCCATGCCCTGGGTTGAGGTTGGCACTTCAACCCTTACGGTACTCGTGCTGTGTGCAGTATGAATGTGTACATAGTGTCTTTCTGGTGTGGTCCCTCGGTTAAGGGTAATCCGAAAAACCCTCGGGTTCGGTTAGGGGTGAACCGGAGAAAAACCCTCGGTTTCGGTTAGGGGTGAACCGGAGAAAACCCTCGGTATTGGTTGGGAATCGTTCTGGGTAGATCGAGAAACCCTGTGGTTGCGGGTAAGCCAGGAAACCCAAGAGTGTGGTGTGACTGAAGTAGGCTTGGAGGCCTACGTGTGAATGTGCTCCGCCCTTGAGGCATCGGGTTCGCCCCGGGAGCATGAGTATCGCCCGAGTATCGTTGCAGGGTCGCAACGATGTTCGAATGGGGGACCCTGTTATAAATGAGAATTAGGGCCTATGAGACTCGGGGGCTGTGGTGTAGTGGTAGCATGCTTGACTTCGAAGCAGGCGGCCCGGGTTCGATTCCCGGCGCCTCCATTTCTTTCATTCTTTCTAAATTGGGGCATCATCTTTCTTTCAACATATAAAAAAGACAAGTACTAATATATCTTATATACAAATATAAGCACACAGAGCACAGAGAGGCCCCCCAAATTTTGACCCCATTACATACTTACACGTATGAAATGTATTGAAATGTTTTATTTCAGTAAAATTGTATTAAAAATAAAAAAACTAGCGGTAGCCAAAGCTGCCTGCCGCTGGCAGGGTCGAAACAGTTTAAACTTCGCATGCCCGATCAGGGCCGAGTCAAGGCCGGGCCGGACGACGTACGATGCCCGACTCAGGGCCGATCAAGGCCGGGCAGGGCGACGTTCGATGCCCAATCAGAGCCGGGCCGTTAAACTCGGAGGACACCGGGCGGGGCCGCGATCTACATCTGTAGTTGAGACGCTTTCTCGAGTGCCAGTACCAAGAACAACGTGGTCAAAACAAGAACGTTCCACACTCCGAACCTTAAGTTCATAGCATCTTTTGTGAATCTAGGCGATGTGCGTCGGTGGCCCAAAATGGAGGCGGGTTCCGGAGCCGCACATGCCCTGGGTTGCGGTTGGCACTCCAACCCTTACGGTACTCGTGCGGTGTGCAGTATCATTGTGTTGTGTACATTGTATCTTGGTCATATGAGTCACTCAGTAGTTAAACGGGTGAACCGGAGAAAACCCTCAGTTTCGGTTTGGGGTGAACCAGAAAAGGCCCGGCCGGCTCCGGCTCAAGGGTGTTAGCCGGCCACGGCCCTCGGCCCTGGTTGGGCATCGTTCTGGGTCGGCCGAGAAACCCTGTGGCCGCGGCCGTGAGCCAGGAAACCCTGAGTGTGGTGCGATCGACGTCGGCCTGGCGGGCCGGCGTGTGAATCGTGCTCCTGCCCTTGAGGCATCGGCGTTCGGCCCGCCCGGCCCGAGCCTGAGTATCGGCCCTGAGTTTCTGTCCAGGTCGCGCGATTGCTCATAGGGTCCTGTATAAATAGAGAATTAGGGCCTATACTGGGGGCTGTGGTGTAGTGGTTAGCGTGCTTGACTTCGAAGCAGGCGGCCCGGGCTCAGATTCCCGGCGCCTCCCATTTCTTTCATTCTTTCTAAATTGGGGCATCATCTTTCTTTCAACATAGTGGCGACCGTGACATAGGACGGAAGAGGATAGGGCCGGGTCCTCAGGACAGCCTTATCCCCGAACCGTCTTCGGAGGTGGGTTAGGAGCCCCATGCCCTGGGTTGAGGTCGGCACTTCAACCCTTACGGTACTCGTGCTGTGTGCAGTATGAACGTGTACATAGTGT
>JASANF010017324.1:0-37902 GCA_030248245.1 Trissonchulus sp. WLG1_4
GCATTAAACTGATTATTACAACCCCTTTATGACAATAGTCATTAAGGCACATCACGGTTGATCTGACTCGTTCATGTAATGTTAGTCTCACTGCTATTATGGTCATGGCATTTTTTCCAAAGAAAGTTTTATTTGAAAAATAATAGAAAAAATAGAATAAAACATAGAAAATGCTTTGGATAGTGATTTCTAAGCAGTTTTGGAAATAGAGCTTTGCAAATGTCACACCAAGCTTGTCAACAGTAGTTAAAATATCGGTGACGGTAGGATTCGATCACAGGCTAAAATTTACTTGACAGCCAGAGCCTTAGACCACCCGACAATGGTACTATACTTTCATGGCAACCTAATACTAGTGTTGCTTCTAAACTATGAATATACTGACTTTCAGAGAAGGAACAAACTTCTTCTTTGATCCAAATGCGATAGAAAGTACCTCTGAATGTGTCGTATCAAATGTCAATATAATGGAAAAAACACCGTGCACTGATCAAAAAAATGTTGTATGCCAATTCCACAAAAGTTAGCCATTCTGTTTCCAGTTGCAATTTTGGGCTTTTCTCAGACATTTTGTGATTGTTTAGGCGCTTGCATTTCCAATGTTTTGCCTAATTGAGCAACACGTGAATAAGTAAAAACTCATCATTAATAAACGTTCAAAACTAAAATTGCAGACGGAACGGATTTGATTTTGGCGCGCTGATATTTATACAAACGTATAAGTCATGGCTGCATTGCTAAGGGCCTATTTTTTATCGAATTAAACGGACTGGACTTGTTTTAATCCGAGGTTTAGGATTGGAAAATCGGATTAAAAGGACTAAACGAGTTAAAATAAGTCAGCGACTTAATTTTAGTCGGACCTCATTCCAAAGCTACCACTAGACTAACCGGACTTAACATCACCGTGCACAGTTAAATCCGTTTAGTGCGATTAAAAAGCAGCGCGCTGCAAGTTAAGTCTGCTTAATCCGAAGGTTTTGGAATGTTTTTTTAAGCTTCAGTTTTAAAGTTTAGTTTAGTCCGATCAAAATTAACCCTCTTAATCCGGTAAAGGAATGGCCCCCAAGTTAATGATGTATGTAATGGACGTTAAAGTAAAGTACTTTAATACATGTTACACATTTTGTTTGGTTTGGTTATATTTTGGAAAAAACAGCAGCAATAACAACAACAACAACAACAACAACAACAACAACAACAACAACAACAACAACAACACCAACAACAACAACAACAACAACAACAACAACAACAACAACAACAACAACACCAACAACAACAACAACAACAACAACAACAACAACAACACCGATAATAATGATATTAACAGCAACAACAACAACAACAACAACAACACCGATAATAATGATATTAACAGCAACAACAACAACAACAACCACGGCCATAGCAACAACGGAAACGTTAATACCGATTTTAGCAGAAACAATACCGCCGATTTTACCACAATTTACAAAACCAGTAGTGACAGAAGCAACAGTACTAACAAACACATTGAGTGCAATGACTGAATATTTAAATGCAACAACTTTAACAGTATCAGGAAGTCAAATGACAGTAGCAATAATCCCGAGTACTGTTTTGACTAGCATGCCCTTGCCTTTGGGATTGAACACGTGCGGGATAAAAGTAAAATAATTTAAATTTATTTTCACATTAACTTATTTATTACAAAAAACAGTTTTTATCGTTGGTAATACCATTATTTACTAATGTAATTAGTTTATTGGTACAGCTAACTCTTTGTTTTGGTTAAAAAAGGAAAGTTTTTTGAAAGATCAGAACAATTTCAATGTTTGCTTTCCTGCACGAGAAATACATAGTCGTCGCTACTAAGCGTGTATTCGTATTTTTGTTGTAAATTTCATAGTTAAGTTGTTTCTAACTGGTCAGCAAAAAAAAAACAAAAAAACAAAAAAATAATAGAAACTATCATCAAGGAAACAGACAATAATAACTGGAGGTTGTATTTTCAATACTAATAGGCTGATTCATTTTTGACTACATTTTAAATGCTTTATTATTAGTCCATTACGTAATGCATTTATTGTAATACTTGTAATTTGCTAATACATTACAGAATTTGAACATATTGCTGATTGGAAAGGGATATAAAGACCCATTGTTTACTGCTGGTTACTATTTACACAAAATAACATTCGAAATAGATGGAGAAAAACTACCGCCGCTATCAAAATTTGACAATATTAATGAAAAAATTAAAATGGAATTGCAGCTTGCCGTTAAAGTCTGGAATTCGACGGCAAACTTGAAAATTTTGCTAAGCTATCTTGATCACGGAAAACCTTTTCCAGATTTTCCAAAAATAGCGAACACTTGTGATGGCATTGATTTTGAAACACTTGTAAGCAGATATGTTTGACTTAGATTCATCACATTTAATGTGCCGTGTTAATGTTGTGATTTAATTCATTTATTATCATTCATCATTTGCTAGTTTCTTGTAAAAACGGCATGTGCTTGTCTTTTTTGCATTTCTTAATAAATACGCTATTATAAATTTTTTTAATATAAACTTTTTTACTTTTTTTTCAGAAACCGCCTCCTGTACCCGAACGTATGCGTGGTCTGCGAGAGACGATTGCAGAAACAATGCGCCGCCTTGGTTGCACCTGGCTTCTGGTTATTGTGGGTTTCACTATTCTAGCCCAAATACTTTTTATGTGAGTTCAAGACCATAATAATAACAACAATATATCAAATAGAAACAAATAAATAAATGTGCTAGTTAATAGTTTGGTTAAGGTGGTAGTGTCGCCAAAGCAGTTTTGCTCATAGGTTACAAAAAGAGCTGTTTGCTTTGAAATTGTACGTTCACTGAGAAACTAGTGAAATGCCGCATGGTGTCAAATAAATACTGTCAGACACTAGACTACCAATATCTACCAATATTTTGAACCAATCACCATTTGTGAGACAGACATAGAGACATAAAAGTTCAAAAAATCAAGCCAGATATCAGATTGGCCAGCTTGTGAGGTACATGTAATGTTTTTACGCACAAATTTTTGCAACAAATAAGAAAAATGAAAAATAAAGGTACGTTTTTCTTTTAATTTTAAAATAAGTGTCTAAATTTTTCACAATTTAATCATTATTGTTGTGAGTACTTCAAAGTTTAGGCACAGTTTCACAGTTCAAACAAGTATTGCTCCGCAACCACTCAAGCAATTTGCACTAAATTTTGTATACATAAACTAAAGCATATGTGCTTTTAGTTTGTGTAAAAAATTTAAACAAAAAGTTTTCAGTTGTGACAAAATTATCGAATGTGAATAGGTTTTCATTCCATTTTCAACGTCATTCAACGTCATTTTTCCCACTTTGCGACTAATTGTATGCGGCACCAATTTAGCTGAAACTTGGCAAAAATATTTGCCTTAAAACATATTTTTAGAATGTATAAAGAACAATGTCATATCTTTTACTGAAAAAGTTTTATAGTCGAGCAAAATCGACTGCTTTCGCGACACTACCCCCTTAATTGGTTATTAGTTCTATTCATACTGGTTAACTACTAGTAAACCAGGTTTTGTGTAAAGTATTTTAATTAGGTTGTTGTTTGCAAAAATAAGTTTAAATCCATACATAAATAAATTGCAATTTCCGTGATGAGTGATTTAACGGCCAACTCATGTAGGACGCTAAAGTTTCTACGATTTAAATACAATCTTCAAGTAAATCAAGTAAACAAATCATAACAGTAAAACATTGATGCTTTGTATTTTACAGGAACCGGAGTTTCGAAGGATATCTTCATTTTCTCGAAGACTTTTGTTTGCTCTCAACACACCTGTTGATTCTAACATTCGGACGAGCAACATATAATCAAGTAGATGCTATTTTAATTCTTATGCCACGATTATATTAATACAACGAAAAAACAAAAAAAATGACAAGAAACATAAAACATAAAGTTGATGCTTACAGATGTAGAAAGAAAAAGGATGCACTAACTTACAAAGAAAAAAAAATTAAGTGCCGAGAATCGCCACTCGTGTCCAAATCGAGAACGCCACACGAGAATCGAGATCGAGAATCGCTAACCACTACACCACAACCGGGACTTCCCCAAGTCTCGCAGGCCTTATTTTTAATTTACAACAAACACATTTTGCGTGCGTTGTGTCCAGTAGTAAACATTGTACATTATGCTTAGGCCAGTTTTTTTATGTTTTTAGGCCCAAGTCGTATATCCGGCACTTTGCTAAATATGTTATCAAGGCCCTGCGGGAATGAAGCAGCTCTTGATGTCTGTGCACTCCCGCATGGCCTTTATGCCACTGTTCGGAAATAATGGTTCCGCATTTTGAGGGAAGTGCCGGAAAGTGCCGGATATAGGACTTGGGCCGCTGTTTCTACTAATTAAATTATATTATCAGAATTATTATATTTTTTCAGAAACTTTGCGCCGTGACTACTGCTTTGGTTCAACATTTCACTGTATCTACCTTTGCGCTTTACTTCATGGAAAGTATCCAAGTGTATTACGTCATGACAGCACTGATGCAAAACGATGGATTTATATCCAAATTTATTGTGGTTGCTGTTACGCTAGGTAATGTATTAAATGTTATGTTTATTGGTTTTCTATTTTCTATTTAGTTTATTACTGTTATATTATGCTATTTGGTTGGTATGAAATTGTGAAAGGTAATTAAATGGAAGGAAAATGAATCGTGATATGATTGTTGTACCGTGAAAATTTTGATCGACAGTAATAAAATCAATGCATTTGAGAAAGAACACAGAACGTGCTACCGAACACAAAATGTAATATAAAACTTTTAAAATATTTCTATTTATTTAAAATATTATAGAAAAACATATTTCAGCAATAGCAACTCCGCTGACGATAGCAACATTAATTTCTTGTTTCAAAATGTTTTATACATATTCGTAAGTTTACGTTCTTTATACATATTTGTAAGTTGACGTTTTGATTTTAATCTATTATTCAATAAAAGCAATCTTTCAATACTTGGCATGGTAATTAAACAACATTTGTTCTTATAAACTGAACTGCACAGTTATTTGGGCCCGATTCGTTCACACTCAATTTTTACTTTTTACTTTTTACTTAAACGTAAGTCGATTTTGCTGGTATTGGAACAGTTGTATGTCAAAAATCAAATTTAACCAATCAGAATGAAGGCGGGTCTTATGGTTAGAGCTTTCCAATTCGCTAGAATCCTTCAGTGAAAAGTAAGAAGTAGAACGCATTAGGCACTGCTTTTGCTTAAGGTCGTTAAACTAAAAGTAACAAGCACTTTTGTTGACGAGCGCAGCTTTGCTTTTCACGCGGCAACAGTCAGTATTATTTTACCGTATCGATAAAATATAGCGCGGCATAAAACAAACGGATTTATTTTGAGAGCAGTCCTGCTCGCTTTCATTTAGTCCTGCTTTAATTTTTATTGTACACTTATATTGAACCCATATTCAACTTGAACCAAAGTTAAAAAGATTTGAGGTGTCGAAAATTTTTTTTTGCAATAGGCATTCGAATTTTTTATAAAGTTTGTTTTGGCACTCTAACATGTGCAGTAAAATTGCATTTGCACCAATCAATTTAGGCTAGCAGCCGATAAAGTGTCAGGATAAATGTGAACGGGTTCATACCGATCGACTGATTGTATGAGCATACGTGGACACAAGGTCTCGTTCTGGAATCTGCGGGGCTTGTTTAGGATTTTAAGGAATTTTAGGGCGTTGTCTTGACTTTTTAACGGACAAAAACGAAAAATTTTCCAATTTTTGCCTAAAAATGGGAAATTTTGCAAAATTTGGATATTATTAGCGTTTTTTAGCTTCTTGCTCATTTTCAAACAATTTGAAAGCGATCTGGGGCAATTTATAGGTTTTCCCGTAACTTTTTTTAGCATCAAGGCGGGGCTTGTCCGGACGGCTCATATTTGAAGGGGGGGGGGGCTTGTCCAGTAATCTCCATTCTGGGGAGGTGGGGCTTGCCCCCCCATGTATATACATCTGTTTGTGTGTAAATGTAACCATTGATTAAAACTCAACCAGATCGTCGAAGACAGGGTTTAGCTGTTGTGAAAAGTGAAGTAATCTTTTTGAAAAACGCTGAATGCAGAGAGTATAAACTTGATTTGATCTCAAATGTCATATACTCATATGCAAACGTTGGTTCTTTTGGTCTCACATTTTATTGCAAGTAAATTGGTGGCAAAACGACAGAGAAATGGGTAAGAACGGACGGATTTCGATAAAAACTTAGCTGCCGATTTTCTAGTGTCGTACACTATCAAAGTATCAAACAACTCGGAAGAAAGCAAGCTGGCTACAAAATCAGACCAAGCTATCGCCTATCACACACATCACACACATTTTGGATCTAATCAAAAACGTTTTAAAGTTCCGAGCTCTTTTCTTGATCATTAAAGTCGTGATTTCTACATTAAAAATTGAATTTCTGGATAAAAAATCAAGCTGTCACGATCAGCACAGGGTCAAATTTGACAAGAATGTTCTTTAGGCCGCCGCGTATATACAGCTACGCTTTAATTTCAGTTGAACTTAATTGAACGAAAACGAAATGAAAACGAAAACGAAAGCGAAAACGAAAACGAAATGCACGAAACTCGAATAATTTTTATTGCGGCTCAAAAGTTGTAAGCCTACACACTTGATTTGATTAGTTTTTAATGGATGAGAGCGCCTGCCTCTTTCTTCTGCCCTGAGTATGCTTAACTATTCATGTTTGCCGCTCTCTTTCTCAGCTGCGTAGGTAAATATACTAAACTTTAAAGAAGCATGCCGCCATAAACTTGACAGCTGAGACCGCCTCAGCTGCCAAATTACACAACGAGCGAAAACGAAAACGAAGCAAAGAGCGAAAACGAAACGAAATTGAACGAAAGCAAAAACGAAAGCGAAAACGAAAAC
This sequence comes from Trissonchulus sp. WLG1_4, assembly GCA_030248245.1. Taxonomy (NCBI): domain Eukaryota; kingdom Metazoa; phylum Nematoda; class Enoplea; order Enoplida; family Ironidae; genus Trissonchulus; species Trissonchulus sp. WLG1_4. The sequence continues at coordinate 6,952 of JASANF010017324.1, forward strand.
GAAACTTTTATCAACTGAAATTAAAGCGTAGCTGTACTGTAGTGCAATCGTCTTCTATGATTGCATATATTTCCAGGGGCCTTTTTCTAAAATGGACTTAATTGGACTTGACTTAACTGGACTTAAACCAGCGGACTTAACCCTTTCCTTCATAAATTTTTCTAAATTGCACCAAGTCCAAGCTCTGGCTGGGATTTGATCCGCTGCCACAGACTGGGCATGCTTCTCAGGGACAACTTTGTGGCAGTACTGTCAGGCCAGACCACTCGGCCACCTGCTCGCTTCTCTCGGATACCTAAGGTATTCTCATGACGGACATGATTTTGTGAAACATCAGGCCGACAGGTTTCACTTGTAGAAGATAGGGCCAATTGTTGCTCTGAAGCAACATTATGAATGAAAGGGTTAAGGGGGGGGGGGCTACCCAGTTCAAAATCAAAGTTCTCCAATTTTGCTTATTTTCACATAAGTTACTCCCCCAAGGCACCCCAACCTCAGATAAGAACAATTAAGCTTGAAGGTGCACTTTCGGTTCAGTGCGTTTCTCAGTGTATTTACATAGGCAAAAGTACGCAAAAAAGCCTAAAAGTAGCCCTTAGTTGGGCAGTTCTAACACAAACCACGTCAAGCCTATCAGGCTGAAATGTTGCATAGTAGCAGCTCAGATGTATGCGCAAAATCGTTTGGGAGCCCATAGTAAAAAATTGGCAAAAGCACTGGTTCCAGTTTGTTACATCTGCGATGCACCTTCCCTGGGGCTACATTGTGTGCAAATTTGAAGTGAATCGGAGAACCTAAAATTTTCACTTATACAGGTGCCCCCCCACCCTTAAGGTAGCGCTCAGCAACAAAACACATGTTTGGCGCTCAGTTCATGCAATAAAAAGGAATACCACTTTAATTGTACATCAAAGAGACATCAAAATAACCTATTTACAATACAATTCAGCACGTCAATGTGAATGTGTCAAATTTTATGACCATGTCGAACTTCCTATTCACACTAATTTTGTTTTTGACCTAGCTCATCGAAACTTCAACCGATTTTGACGATCTTGGTATCGATAGAAAAATTTTTTAAAAATCTAGACGTGATTGATCTTTGATTTTTTATTTCTATTTTCGATTTTGCAAAAAATCGATTTTTAAAAAATCAGTTGTGTTTGATCGACTACAAAAAGTGCTGCGAGCCAAAATTTGAAAATCGATAAACTTTCACGTCTGCATTTATATTCTATCTTTCATTGTGCAAATTTTCAACTCGATCGCAATCGGCAGCTGGGACTCAAGTCCAAAAAAAGTAGTCGATTTCGCTACGCAAAGATGTCAGGTTTGCCCACACGTTTCACTTTTTCAAAAATTAGACATTCCCTGGGACTGAATAGTTCCGTTGAAAAAGTTACCAAAAGCCATACTCAATTTTTTAAGAAATTAAATCAAAAATTTGACATTTTCGCAGATTTATCAGCTTTTTAGGTTTTTCATTTTTTATTTGCGATTTTCATGGCTAAATAACTCAGCAAAGCTTTAACGTATTCGTATGTTTAATACATCAATTTAAAGCTAAGAAACCGCACATTTTAGTGATAAAAGTAATCATTTTGTTTTGAAACAAAAATTTTTATGCTACGGCTACAGAAATGTCCAAAAAATTCAAAGAAAATTTTTTATCGCAATATGCACATCAAATCAAAGCTCTTTTCATTCTGAACAACTTTCCTTCAAGACATTATGGTCAGAAATGTCGCTGAAAAAAATTAAACGCCAAAGTCGGTTCCCCTGAGCGCCACCTTAAGTGGACTTAAAACGCATTCCAAAAATACCGGATTTAAGTGGATTTAATTAAGTCCGCTGCAAGTTTAAGTCCAGTTAAGTCGGACTCAAGTGGACTTAAATTTGCAGCGGACTTAATTAAGTCCACTTAAGTCCAGTATTTTAGGAGTGCAGACTTAATTAAGTCCGACTTAATTAAGTCCGATTGCATTCCTAACATAACTTCATTTATTAAGACGCTGTGCAGCTTACGAGTTCCTGTTTATAACTGTTGACTTGTTTTATCGTTTTGCACGTGTAATACTTCATTCGAAAGTTCATAAACTGGGCTTTTTAATTGTTTAACTGTACACTGTTTTATGTTTAAATCTTTTAAGAGTACATCCTAAACCAAGTTAACATGTAATAATTATTATACTGTCAGGTTCTGAAACAAAGTTATTGTAAACCCCTGTCCAGTGCTGCTCCTCAAAAGCAGTCCAAAATCTGGATAAGGACTAGTATGCAATCAAGAGTACATAATAGGGAAGAGTATGACACTCTTCGGCCTATCCTATATAGCCTATCGGCCGGAACGATGCTCTTTTCTAGCTCTTTAAAATAGCCCTTTTACGTTTTGATTTTGTGGGGGGTATCCGTTTCAGCACACCACGAGCTCACCATAGAGTTCATGCTGGTGTGTGAAGGATGAGTACCCCCCTCTTGAAATCAATATGTACAAGGGCTATTTCGGCCGGAGCGTCGTTCGGTTAGCTAGCTTAGGGAAGAGTGTCATACTCTTGCTAGTATGAATTAGCTAACGGACACTGATAAGTATTAACACATTCAAAAAGTGAAAGTCTATTTTTTGCGATCATAAGATTGATATGGGTACCCACAGCCCTTCCACCCCTGCTTAAACGTATCTATTCTTAAAACGGATTAAACTCCATTTAAGGTGGTAGTGTCGCCAAAGCAGTTTTGCTCATAGGTTGCATAAAGAGAGCTTTTGGTTTTGAAATTTAGGCCGGGTTCACACTACCACTCGCAAAAGTACAAGCACAGGCACACGCACAGGCACAGCCTGCCTGCACAGCCTGTTCACACTGCAGAAAATTCTGCAAAAGCACAAGTACAACGCCTGTTCAAACATTTTATCTTTTGCAGAAGCAACGCCAATCAGTGTAGACTGTAGAGATTTTGTAGCTGTCAGTTTGGGTATAATCATAAATGGCGCTAGATTAAACGGACAGGTATGGTTTTTGAAAGAAACTCTTGTCTATAGCCCGGTTCATAGTTGTCCGTAAGGGCTGTCCGTGTCCGAGTCCGTGTCCGTGTCCGTAAGAGTATTTTAATTCACACTTGTCCGGATGTCCGTAACAAGTTGTCCGAGAGTGTACGTAAAGGCTGTCCGGATGTCCGGAAGACAAGTTGAATTCAGTTCAACTTTTGTCCGTGTCCGTAAGCAACCAGCCAATCAAATAAAAGCTTTATTAGTCATGTGTGTTTGCGTACACATAAAATTCCTCCGCGGGTTGCAAAATTTTATTAAATTGTTCGTAGTATTAGCTCAGTAGCTGCATTTTAGTGTGCTTAGAACGTTTTTATTGATTTTTTGTAAGTTGCTTTCTCACACGCTTGTTACGCTGCAGAATGTATAGGCGTTATATTTTATATCCATACGCACTGTCCGTAGCGTCCGTAGAAGTATGAATTAATGCTGCTTACGGACACGGACACGGACAAACGCTACGGACAACCTTCCGGACACGGACACAGACTCGGACACGGACAACTACGGACACTTCCGGACTACTATGAACTAGGCTTAAATGGATCTTATATTTACAGAAGAATGCATTTCGTTCATTTTGTTTCTTTCTTTCTTTTAATTTTAGTTTCATTTAATCTTTAAAATCCTATTGCATTTTAACTTTTTTCGCTTCTATCCAGTTTATTTCGTTCTTCCATAAAATAGTACGGAAAGTTTTAAAATTGCGAAATTTTTTAGCCCGAAATTTCAAAACTTACACTGGCGGGCTTCAATTTGATTGGTTGTGCTCGTGTAAGTGCCAGTGTGAATCAGGTCTTAACGTTTAGTGTGAAGTCAGAACAACGCTGTACCGTGCCGAGTACTAAGAACTTGCTGACTCGGAGTCAACAGTGACTGCCAATATCGACAAAAATTTTGGACAAATCGCATCAGTATGCCATCACAGAATGGGGACAAGAAAGATAGACTAAACAAGCAATATAGCAGATTGGACAAATTGTTAAGTACGCAGAAGCAGGTGAACAAAACATAATTAGTCGATTAAGCATCCAGGACGCATCCTTTTTCAGTTATAAGCGCTCAAATTTGAAAATTCGTAAAAAATTGCGCCATCGCTCAGGCATAATGTACCCCACCCAAGTGTATCATATCAAACACAGCATCTCTGCGCCTGTCATAGTTAATGTTAGAATTCGCTGTATCTGATGTACAAAACGCAGACCGCCGGAGTTGCATTTGAATTTCAGAATCTGGCCCTGAAGGAAACGCTACTTTTGCTGAAAAAAGTGAAATTTGCACATTGCTTAATTAAGCATAGGCTTCATTGTTTGGCAGTAGGACTAAAAATTGCCGGCCAAAAACGAAGACCTACAATTCTCCATAAAAACAGTTCAAAGATCCTGTCACTGGAATAGACTAGTCAAGTGGCATAGCCCCAGATTTGGTAGCTCATCATATGTCTCACATGTTCCACTGGGCATTAAAGCAACCGTGCTGAGATGATATTTTATGATTTGTGTATTGGTGAAGATAAGGGTCTATTCATTTTAGAAGAAAAGTTTTTGTAATTATTTGCGCTAATACTGCTCAGAAAGCACTAACTCGTTGTCGTTGCCGTAGGGCGTTTGCTATTTGACGCAAGTCTTGTTCGTTCCATTTAGTAAACTGAACTTTACTTTCATTAACGTTCAACAAGCTTATAACATTTTTTGCTGAAGAATTATTATGTTCTAATTGACAAAAGGTCGTCATTCAAAAAGTTTTCTACGACAAACATTTGCTTTTTCGATGACAAACATTTCGCTTCGATAAATCGGGCGTAGAACCCCTTTCCTATTCAGGCTGCTATTGGTGAAAGAGTATTTTGATATTAAATGTGGAAAAAAATTGTGCGTTCTGTATACTCCACAACCGGGCCAAAACGATATCTTTCTTGTTGGTTTTGCTAATATCATACGTCTCAATTCTGTGGTGTCTGGTTTACAGATGGCGATTGAACCAAAATTTTTGTCGATATTGGTAGTTTTGAATCAGAAAGTGCTTATCTCGCACAGTACAGCATTGCGCTGAAGGTGTCGCTTAATTTTTATTTATCAGTGCTCGTAAAATTTTCAGAACAAAAACTTTTGAATTTTGCACCCTATGGCCAAAAGTACATATATAGGCTTTGGCGGCACTACCATCTTAAGTCGTTTGATTAATAATCAGTAGCATTCAGCAACTTAAAAATTACAAAAGTGCGCAACATAAAAAACAACGTAGTTTATACATGTCACTTGTCTCAATCTCTAAAACTTAGTCAAAGAACATATTTAAAATTTAAAACGACAACAATCATTGTAACCTGAAAAAGTACAGTATTTGGCTGAAGAAGTCTATTTACTAGTCATTTAGCAATTTTTTACAAAATTAAATTTATAAAAAATATGTCATTGAAAAGTGCAATTATTTAGCTATTATTTATGCTATTTATAATATATAGTATGTCAAAAGTTATAAAGGATTATGTACGAGCTATCAAGCACTTAAATACATTACGTCCGCGTAAAGTTACGCGGATTTAAAATCCTCCCAAATACATGTAATTTTAAGTCCGCGGACTTAAGTGGACTTAATTAAGTCCATGTTAGAAACGTGCAAAAGTTAAGTCGGACTTAAATAAGTCCAGCGGCAACTTAACTCCAGCAGTATTTTTGGAATGCGATCGGACTTAAACTTAAGTCCAGTGACATCTTAGAAATGCGTCTGGACTTAATTAAGTTCGCTGACAGCGTTAAGTCAGGTTAAGTCCACTTAAGGTGGTAGTTATGTTTTCGCAGCTTTTTTCAATGTTCTCTTTTGTAGCAATTACTAAATCAATTTACAAGCTGTCTTTTGCATATTATTAATCAACTTATTTTTTACAAAATTACAATTTTTCAAGAGTCGATGTTACTCATAGTGTGCACGCCAACTATTTTTGTGAAGCTTATCAGCTAAATTTTATGCATTTTCCCCGGTATTTCGTTATTTCCTCACTATGGTAAAAAAGTTCCGCATACAATTAAGCAATTTATACCAGAGGCGCGTTGAAGTGTTACAAAAGTGCTGGTATGCTTAACTAAACGTAATACTTTAGCAGATTTTTACAGTGAGCAAAAGTATGCTTCAAATTTTTCTAAAAAGTCAAGAAACGGCAGTTTTTATGACTTTGGTAGGCTGTAACTAAAAAAATAATCAACCTTTTCACTCAATTCGAAAAAGGTATAGGGCAAATTTATTTGGCTACTGTCAAAGAAGCTTTCTTCGTATTCTTATGAACGGAACAACATATTGGTTACTTCAACTGAAATCACTCATTGTGCTCAGAAATGACGGATTTTTTAAAATTTTTTACTTCAGTTAAATAGGGCCTCATTGGGGTCAGCAAATATTACATTAAGCACAGTTTTCCCGTACATTTGAAAAAATGGCGGACAAAAGTTTAAAAAATGACGATTCAGGAGACTGAAGAAAATTTGCAATTTTTGAAGGGGTTTAATAAAACTGCCAAGGCTATTGGTTGCTGTAACATATACTAACCAAATTTTGCAAGTATAATAGATGCATAAGGGACTATTTACATGTAAATTATGGTGCCAAGCGGTTATTGGTATTATGTGATAATGGGATGAGAAGTCAGAATTGTGGTAAAAAACTTCAAAGTTACAGATCGCCTAGAACGACTAACAGAAATATGTCATATTTTGGCTGAAAATATTCTTAAAATAAAACGGGTTAGACCTTTTTTGAATGGCGTTTCTGAGTAGTGTAGGAGCCACAAAAATTTATGCACAATTTTCCAAGTTCTCGAAAAATACACAAAAAAGCCAGTTTCTGAGCCATAAAATGATCGTAAAAGTTAGAATCAATTTTAAACTAAGCTCAAATATTGCTGCCTACATTTGCAATGTCTGTGCTAAATTTGATTTTGTTCGATCAAGTATTTTTTGAATTAATGCAAAAACTTCGAAAACGTAACTACCACCTTAAGTCCGATTTTGCATTCCAAAATTCCGGACTTAATTAAGTCCAGTTAAGGGGGTAGTGTCGCGAAAGCAGTCGATTTTGCGCGACTATAAAACTTGTTCAGTAAAAGATAGGTCATTGTTCTTTATATATTCTGAAAATATGTTTCAAGGCAAATAATTTCGTTAAGTTTCAGCAAAATTGATGCAGCGTACAGTTAGCAGTGAAGTCGCAAAATCGGAAAAATGACGTTTTGAAAACCTATTCACATTCGATAATTTCGTCACAATTATAAAACTTTTTGTTTAAATTGTTTTCACAGACTAAAAGCAAATATGCTCTAGTTTATGCGCACAAAATTTAGTGCAAATTGCTTGAGTGGTTGCGGAGTAATACCTGTTTGAACTGTGAAACTGTGCGTAAACTGTATAGTACTCACAGCAATAATGATAAATTGTAAAAAATCTAGAAGCTTATTTTGAAATCTAAAGAAAAACGAACCTTTATTTTTCATTTTTCTTATTTGTGACAAAAAATTGCGCGTCAAAACGTTACATGTACTTCACAAGCTGGCCAATCTGATATCTGGCTTGATTTTTTGATCTTTTATGCCTCTATTGTGTGATGTCTGGCTTACAAATGGTGATTGGTTCAAAATATTGGTAGATATTGGTAGTCTAGTATCTGGTAGTATTTATTTGACATCATATAGCATTTTACTAGTATCTAAGTGAACGTACAATTTCAAAGCAAAAAGCTCTCTTTTTGCAACCAATGAGCAAAACTGCTTTGGCGACACTACCACCTTAAGTCAAGTCCAGTTAAGTCCATTTTAGAAAAAGTCCCTAGGTACCTTAAAACTAGACGCAGGTCATGAAAAAGCACTGTTTGTGTGGGCGTGTGTATCAGTTTGGGCATCATATGCGTTATATGCATTACGCAGGTAGGTAGCTACATGAGACTGCTGATTTCCAACGCCGCTTGTGCGAGCGTGTGTCAGATCATACATAGCATGTACGTCTACAAGAATGTAATCTCATTGAGTACTGTTGCGACAAAATCTGTTACGACAATGTTCCGTAGATTATTTATTAGTGCATTAAATCCAGCACATGTCAGACTTCATATGCCGTTGCTAACCATGCGGGTTCGGCCTTGGATGTCACTGAGCTTCGTGACATATTATCATCTGAATAACTAAGTTGATACAGAAATTCTGAATTCCACTAAAACAATATTATTCTACGGAAAGGCAAGCATTTTCTCGATTTGAAATATTTCTGAAATGAAAACAGAGAAAAGGTGTACCAGGACCCGATAGTCTATGTGTTTAGTATGTAACAAAGTATGAAGTTAGTTCACTAAACTTTATACGGCGTGAGCGGCTGCAACGCTGCAGCTGAGGTATGCAGGTCTGCATATTATCAACAGTACATAATAGGAAGAGTATGGCTCTCTTTCTATTATGCCTACGGGCGTGCGTCCAATGCGCAGCGCGAAATAGCCCGTTTATGTCCGTTGTTAGGGGGGGGGGGGGGTACCCCCCCTCAACTGAAGACCTCGTACTCAACTGAGGGGGGGGGGTACCCCCTACTCAGTTCGATACCCCGTGCTCAACTGAGGGGGGTACCCCCCCCTCAACTCAGTACCCAGTCTTCAGTTGAGGGGGGGGGTACTCCCCTCATTTCAAGACACTGACAAAGACTTTCGTTGATGTGCTGAACTGAGGGGGGGTACCCCCCCCCCCGCGACTGAAGACGGGGTACTGAACTGAGGGGGGGGGGGGGGGAGCGCAAAGACTTTGTCAGTGTCTTGAAGTTACCCCCACTCTCAACTGAAGACGGGGTATTGAGTTGTGGGGGGGTACCCCCCCTCAGTTAAGCACGGGGTATCGAACTGAGTAGGGGGTACCCCACCATCAGTTGAGTATGGGGTCTTCAGTTGAGGGGGGGGGGTGTAGGGGGGGGTACCCCCCTTCAAAACCGTACATAAACGGGTTATTTCGCGATGCGCATTGGACGCACGCCCGTAGGCATAATAGGAAGAGTGTCATACTCTTCCTATTATGTACTCTTGATCTTATGCTATGTCAATAGGGCTCAACCACGATACTATCTTTCAATATATTTACGTAATTTTCAAACACAAATTGATCCGAAATAATCGCTACTGCGGCAATGAATGTGAAGTCTCCGCTGAGACAAATTTAGTTTAGATGCAATCTTTGACTGTAGCTACAAATTGAGTAGATTTATAACGGTAAAATGTCACATATGAGTTTTTCGGATATATCACCGTTTTAACCAGTACACTGCTGGTTAGTGGCTAGAAACTGATTTAACACAGAGAGTAGTCATGTTCAGTTATAAAAGTTGGCATCAAAATATTTTGGTGCCGCGTTTTATAGTCGAAGAATATCGTCAGCACTACAAACATGTCGCATCAAAATCTATCTAAAATAAATTTAACTCTACTCGCAAAACGTGCTTGTTGATACAGCTACGCTCTTTTTTCAGTTGACACTAAAATGAACGAAAACGAAAAGAAAACGAAAAAGAAAACGAAAACGAAAATGAAATGAAGCTAAGCCACTTTTTTCAGAGTTCAGTCACTTAAAGTTGCAAAAATGACGAGCAAACGACAGATTATGAGCAGCTGTATGATAATAAAAAGTTGAAAACACTGAAAAATGTAAAAAATGTGTGAATACGTAAATAATAATTTTTAATTATATTCAGTTTATTAAATTTAACTAATTTATTCTGAAAAAACGGTCAGTTTCAGGCATTATAAAAATAATTTGGAATGAGTAACATTGCAAAGCTGCAAAGTGCAAACCTTGCACCCTGTCTGCAAAGCGCTTAAGGTGCAGATGTCTTGACCGCAGCTACTACGAATCCCTTTGTCGGCTTTAATAAAATTTCCCAGTTGATCTCACCAAGTTGTCAAGAATTGACAACTAAAGAAAACGAAAACGAAAGGAAAAACTAAAATGAAGGAAAACGAAAGGAAAACGAAAACGAAAAAGAAAACGAAAGAAATGTCAACTGAAAAAAGAGCGTAGCTGTACTAATATTACGCACTGCCGTTCACCACTGCTCGTTAGCCTTTCAAGAATCATGTAGGTACTAAAGCAGTACTAAACTTATAGTTATTGCGGTTTACATGTGGGTGTAGGTGTTATATGCAAGTACTGTTCTGGTACTTGTGCAAGTACCTACTGGTGAGCACTGAGTAGATAATACATACTAACGTAGGGATGTTGATTGCAATTTATGCTTCAACTTTTACTACGCTATTGGCTCCTCCACTTCTTATTTCACCCCGATTGTTCCTAAAATAAACAAGTGAAATATATATATTGATGTGTAACAAGTGTATGTATGAGTGTATGTATATATGTATCTATCTATATGAGTATATATATGTGTGTGTGTGTGTGTGTGTGTGTGTGTGTGTGTGTGTGTGTGTGTGTGTGTGTGTGTGTGTGTGTGTGTGTGTGTGTGTGTGTGTGTGTGTGTGTGTGTGTGTGTGTATGTATATATATATATATATTTGCTAGGCAGCTGAATAGTACACAACACACTGTAAATCAATGCACTGAAACTGAGCATGATTTACATGCAATTTTTGTTTCAGTGCGTTGACCGAACTTAGTATGCAAGGCCGCTGACGCGGCCGCGCAAAAAGTAACAAGCAACAGTTTGCTGCAAAAGAAAAATAGAATGACTTTTACAGTAGTTTGTCATGATTGACAAAAAACCTGTTGCGAGTTGGAAACATCTTTTAAGATGACTAAGAACTAAGACTAGAAGTACTAAGAAATAATTAAGAACACCATGGCGCAAACAAAGGAGCCCATTTTGTTCAGCAATGAGCTGGATTTGATTCATACCGGAATCAAACGGGTTAAAACGATCAAACTTTTCATCAACTTTTCCTGCAGAAACAGTTTGTATATTTCAATTGGTGACACGTGCATTTTTGTGGAAACATAAGTCTAAAAGTTAGCGAACATATGCTAGCAAAATACATATGCACACTGAATTTTAAATCATCTTTATGAGAAACTATAAGCAGCACTATTCGGCTTTAATTTTTGCCCAGCAGTTTCGCCAACCCGTTCAATTCGAATTCTCCAAGCAAACATACGCAGACGGCCATAACTAAAATTCTTTCAACCACTTGGCCACTTGCTTTATTATTTTTATGAAATTATCATATGCTAAACACTACATTTTTGTGCAAAATGTGTTTAATTAAAAATCTTTTCCTTCACACACTGGAACAAAATGTCTGAATCTGACTATAAACTCTTTGCTTGGTAATACGGTCACCTTTCAGTAAATGCCAAAATTATACTTGCCAATGAAATACATAGGGAACCGGGCTCAAACTTTTGTATCAACTAAACTAAAACTTTGCGCGACGACACTGAGTAAACGTCTAGTATGCATTCTTGACAGCTAAAAATAACGGTTCGGCAAAAATCCAAAGCATTTCTAACTGACTGACAACTTTGCTGGAGCAAAGAGCTGGATTTGATTCTTTCCTGAATCAAACGGGTTAAGACCGCAAGACTTGTCACACAGTTTCTTTTCGGTAACAGTTTGTAGATTTCACTTGGAAACTTGTGGAGCCATTAGATTTGAACCCATGTGAGATAAACAGCTGATTTTGACATCCACACAATCACAGTAATCAAAACACGCACAAACGCACAGACAACCATCACCAAGTTGTACGTTGCAACATCACACATCATCTTACAGAAGCTACGTAAATCATTATCATAAGATTAGACACACACGCACACACACCAATGGTTAATTTTATCACACAGCCTTACGTTTTGATCTGGGGTCATCATAAGGACCTGTTGCGGTGTGCCGCAACAGGAAAAAAACGTCTGTGTGAACCGGACCTTCGAGTATACTTCTGACTACGTTGCGTGAATGTCTATTGTTTATGTTTTTTCCTGTTGGGCCGGCCCAACAGGACTTTTCCCCTGCTGCGCCACAGCGCAGCAGGCTTCTTTAGAATGAGGTGTCGGAAAAATAACGTAACTAAGTGAGTTATGTGTGTGCGTCTTTGCGTGTCTTCATCTGTGTAATTGTGAGGGTCTGTGTGAATGTAAGTGTGTGTTTGAAATGTGTCTGCTATGTTCGTGTTGCTAGTCTGTTTACGTGAAATATATGTATAATTTTATAATATAATTATTAAATATATTAATATTTTATAATATATAATTTATATGTAAAATGTAAGACTAGTTGTTACACAATTTTGTATAATTTAATTAATAGTTTAAAAACGTCTCAAATAGTGCACTATTTGATTGCAAACTTGCAGCAAAGTCTGAAACACAGGTCTCATTGCGATATTATCTCATAAAATTCACATATTCTCAAATACAAATCACAATTATGCAGTGGTATGGCAAGTACTGCTTTACTATTTGTGAATGACAAATTTATGAAATCGACTATCATTTTCGCCAAAGTAGAAAAAGTGATGTAACAGCTGATCCTGATACATTGTTTACCAATAAGCAATAGTCAGGGAGTGAATGACAGGTAGACTCAGACGTACAAAAATTCGGAATGGTTAGCATGGCAACAGGATTGCAGTAAGACGCGTCACAGATGGCAGATATATTACTGCAATTATTTGTGTATAGCATGGCGATTTTTTAATCTGGTTCAAACACAGTGATTTTTAATTATCATAGTACTGGCATGGTTATGCTTATTCTACGACTTTCACTGATGTAGCGCACGCAGTTCAATAGATGAGCACTAGCTACAGCCAACGAGAACAACAGTTTGAATTTTATTCTGGAAGATTTACAAGATGCTGTCGATAAATTTTTAGCTGTGAAAGTACTCTTGAAGTAAATTTTCAGAAAGCACGAAAAAAATTATTTGCTGACATGACAAATTCTGGTTGGCTTAAAACAGTCAATCGGTAGCATAAATAATAAACAGACAGAGACCTTAATTTTGAACAATCACATGATTGGCATATTGACTATATATACACAATCACAATACGTCAAATGTAGGGATGTTTTCAGTTAACTGCTAACTGATTCATTTTCAGTTAAAGTTAAGCAGTTACAGTTAACTGATAATAACTGATAACTGAACTGCTCTGATTTTGAAAAGCAGTTAAAAACTGATAACTTAACTGCACAATTCCTAAAGGCAGTTAACTTAACTGTAACTGAACTGCTTCGGTTGTAAAAAACTGATTGAATTCAGTTAACTGATATTCTTTTCAGTTACATGCAATAACTGAAAATCATTTTCAGTTATGCGTCGAAACATGCATAAAATCCTTTGTGGCGTTCTGCTTGTTTACTTTTTGCAATGATTTTCAAGTTTTTGTGTCTGTAGAATTGTCGCTAAAAGCATTGAAAGGACAAAACGCCAATTAAATGATTGATCAGACTTGAATTTCCAGTTTAGAACCACTTAAGGTTCTGCCTGTTATTTTATTTGATTCATTGTTTTATGTTTTATTCTATTCTGGGCATTGCTTTGCACCCATTCTTCCAAGAGTTCATGTCATTTACAGTTGCAACTTGGCAGTTGTTACAGAAGTTTAAAGTTTTCGTTTTGAAATACATGTTTGATCCCATGTTGACAAGAGGTTTTTTGTTTTGAGTAGATTCAAATATTAGTAATTAAATAGTTAATATATAATTAGAAGTTAATTAAGTTCTAATTTAGTAGAAACTACGTGAAAACTTTAGCAAATATCGGGATTAGCGGAAAAAGAAACCAGCATTTTTAAAGAAATAACTGAAAATATTTTCAGTTAAAGTTATCAGTTACAGTTAAGTTAACTTAACTGTAACTGAACTGATTAAAATTTAGCAAAATTAACTGATAACTGAACTGATTTAATTTTAACCTAATCAGTTAACTGATTAACTGAACTGATTAAGATTTCGATAACTGAAAACATCCTTAGTCAAATGGCACTATTCAAGAATTCAACGCTGTAGGTACCAGTGTTTTTTGTCTTGCGTCGTCTGACGCACATGCCTAAAATGCAAATCTGCTGCGCAGCAGACTTTGGTTCACAGAGTGAAAATATAGGTTTGATATTGCCAGGCCCATTTTGCATTAGGCTTTGCTTGTTATTTTTACGCGGCGGCCTCAGCCGCCGCGTATATACTATATTGCAAACGTGTGCATCAAGAGCACACAATTGCATCTATTCTAGTGTTAAATTGCTAGCAGGGCCCGGTTTCATAAACAATGAATCGCGATTCATTAGCAACACTGGTGCAACATCGCAAGTCGAGTGTAACTTGGCCGTTACACAATATTTCTGCTAGAAATTTTCATGACAGATAGCCAATATGTTACACAACGTGTGGTTCAAATCTCATGATAGTCAATTTATCCAGTGAAAACTATAGCTAACTTGAAGTTATTCATTAGTTGCAAATATTAGTGAATTTTTTGAAACCACTAATATTTACTAATATTTGAAACTAATGAATGACTTTGACTTAGCTAGACTTTTGTCTGCTTCAAGCAAATGTAACAAAAGTTTGCACACACATTATCTAACATATTGACAATATGTTGTAAAAATTTCCAACAGAATCATTAAGTTAACGCAAGGTTATATCTTATTTTCTAGCTCTAATCAATTGTAATGCACGCTTCTTAGCCAGCCGTGTATTACGTGGGGAGGCAACAGAACTCAGCTACGAATAACAAGGCCAGGCTAAATAGAGAGTTTAATACACAGTAACATACCATAACATACTATAACATACTATATACTTAGTTGGTTGCAGCAGTGCAAGTATAGCAATGGCAGGTAGAATTGTAGTACGACTCATAGCTACAGGCTATTCTAGATGGTAATCGGTAGATTAGGCCTCAGACACTCCCCCTTGACTCTTGAGCGCTTCCTCTTTTATAGGCAACTGTGAGTCATATGGAATTTGGCAGCAGTGCCAAGTTCCCAGGTTGTTTAGCTTTGGAAAGCTAAAAATAGAATAGGTTGGAATGCGCGGTACCTACTGTAGCTAACGGTACGCGCCTAGCTAAATACTGTACGTACGTAGCTAATTAAGGCAACCTTAGGTCACTACATCACACCCTCCTTTATGAATGAACCTCTCCTGAGGTTTTTCTTCAACCACGTATATACATCTGCCACTGCTACTTAATAATGACAAACAAACACTACAAACAAACGCCGCAACGGCGGATAGGTAAACACAAAGTGACCACACAAAACCAACCTCATGGTTCCAACGGATAATAAGCAATGCCACAAGGCCGTAAGATTACAATGATTCCGCAAAGGGCCGCTAGGCTTATCACCACACAAATGACAAAGCATATAAAAAATATAGCAGCAAAATAATTGCAATAGTCAAACAAAGAATAACATAAGGCATATTGGATAATGAAATTAAGAAAATAAGCAATAAGATAAGACCACACGCGAAGTCAGTGTCTAGTCCTGCATTGCCACACAGAGTCAGAGTTAGGCCATTATACCATTAGATAGATCACGCAGGCGAGATAGCCAGGCTTCCATGGCCGCCGTGTTTGGGTGCAGGCCATCTGGAATGAAACGTTTCCAGTATTTGCGTCCTCGTTTTCGCAAGGTTTCACCATAATCGCAAACACGGAAGCCTTTGCACATTGCGAGGTTGTTCAATTCAGTATTCACGGCGTCTACTGCTCGCATCTCCACGCTGTCGTCTCTTGGCAGAAGGCTATTTACGATGATTTTCCCTGCTCCAAATCGTCGTACAGCAATGTCGACGACGTCCCGCATCACCAGCGTGGTCCTCTCTTTGGTGTGACCTCCGTGGATGTTGTTTATTCCCCCGAAAATGACAATGAGCAATGCATTTTGTGGGATCAGATCGTCCAGGAGCCAGAGGAGAATGTGCTCCAGCACAGCTCCCGATCTAGCGACGAAGGAAAAATTGGCCCCTGTAACCGTTGCGAAACGGCGGGCGATGGAGTCTCCCACAAACATCACTGTGTTTTCAGCCGCAGCCGTAGGTAGCGGCCTACGAACATCAATGGAAAGCTTGACGCCAGTAACAATGGCATCGCCGTATTCATTTGATCCAGAGAGGATTTCGCCAGGTTTCTTGGCTAGCTTTTCCGCAGAACGGCCGCAAGACCAGAAATACTCTCCTTCATCCAGAAAGACCACCCCGTAGCCGTCGCGGATCTGCCCAACTGCAGCCGGGACCTGTGCACATCCTTGGATGATACGAGCAACCGTATACGGCACGACAGCAGCGGAATAAAAGTGGTAAGCCAAACATTTGCTGGGTGCATTTCTGGTTAAGTATGACCAGAGTTGTTCTGGGTAGCTATGGATATTGATGGTGGTGGCAATGGCTGGGCCCGCTGTTGCTTGGAGGACAACGCCGAGCGCTGCCGCAATAGATGTTAGGCCCATATTCCCGGCTATCGCCGTGAACGCGGGAACGGGAACATGGCCGTTGAATGCAGGGTGGAAAAAATCCCACGGCCCACTGATGTAGACATATCGGCCATGACGGCGGTTGCCGATAGTGGCCAGAAAGTGCGGCACATCATTTGGAATAGGTTGGAATGCGCGGTACCTACTGTAGCTAACGGTACGCGCCTAGCTAAATACTGTACGTACGTAGCTAATTAAGGCAACCTTAGGTCGCTACACAATGTTACTAATGAATCGCAACTGATCTTTTATGAAACCGGGCCAAGGTCAGCAAATAACACTGTTTGTGTGAGCGTGTGTGTTTTTATCGTGTATGTATGTACGTATTTGGCGACGATTACATGCCTGCTCCATTTCGTATCTATGTATCCACTACTGGCAGTTTTTGCATAAAGAGCACAGTAATTTGACGAGACGTGTCACAACAATGTTTCGTGGAATATTCATTAGCGCGTCGGAAGCCAGGAATTTTGAACTTATGGCAACCATGCCATCACACGGCTATGGAGTCCGCAGTATGAGCGCCGTTGGCTAAGACACTGTAGCTTAAGCGGCTTACCGTAGGTTAGCTGCTGTAAATTATTTTGCTGTGTCTCGTTCGGCAACATATACGCAATGTCACCTATTACTGGCTATTAAGTACAGGTTTGCAATACAACGATCAATTTTGAACTCAAGTTCTTCACAGTGAGCACGTTTCAACTCTTAGATAGGAAAATTTAAGCAAAATCGACTCACCGTTGGCTAAGCTTAGGACTAACATTTGACAAGTGTGTTTAATACGTTGGCTTCAAAAAATTTAAAAAAAGTGCCGCGTTTTATATTCGAAGAATATCCTCAGCACTGCAAGTACGTCACACAGCGATCTGTCTAAAATAACTTTAACCTTACTCGCAAAACGTGCTTGTTGATTTTGTATTCTTAGTGCGCTGCTAACGTTAAAGGGCTCATGTGCGGAGTTTGTTTTACACGTCCGCCTCCGTTAAATTGCAACAGTCTACCTACTTACTTACCTTGCTGGCTTGCTTCTGTTAATACATTGCTTTTGCAAGTTCCGCCGTTACACAGGCATGGTAAAAAAGATTTTACAAAAACTTGCTTTCCCCGGAATCGATCCAACAGCCTTCGTTTTATGAGTGCAACAGCTAAACCGCTACACCATTCTGCCGTCTTGTATTTTATAGCTAAGAGTGCCTAGTAAAGTTTATTCAATAAGGTGCCTGTGTTACAACATAGTTTTGGAAATTTGCAGATAAAATATTAACGACATACATGCCTGCTAATGAACGACATCTGAAGGTTTTGCAGTCTGATTAGTAGACTGGTTTAGTACGTGTGCATCAAAAATTACAAGTTAGCTGTCCCAACAGGTTTACGATGGCCTCTGGCCAATGTACTTGAAAATAAAAACTTTTTGCTTACTGAATGTTTTTGCCGAAAATTGGGCTTGTTTGAAACTTATTTTAGGTGCTGGATTAACTACAGTTATTTCACTCACATATATTGCATCTTGCCGCTGGCTCTTATGACAATTGGAGTTCTCACTTTCAACGACGCAGGGCTAAGTGATAAAATTAACTACAAGATACGTCGTCCTGTGCTGATGTCAAATTGGAAGTGGATTTCAAACTTGTAAGTCAAGTCCAATATTGAGAGTAGCGTAGTTGGTTTTGTTTTGGGCCAAGTTAAATTGAAACCGGTGAATTCAGATATGGCACTTGTCTTTTTGTTCCTTCTAGAGAAATGTTTAAAATGGCGTTAAGCGCTGCTGAGAAGGCTGCGTAGCTATGTAGTAGGTTTTGTGCGTACTTTCAGCCTGCCTGATATGTATAAAAAAATCAATAATAAAAATCGCCAGTAGGCCACAACGGGTTGCCGACCGTTAAGGGACCCTCTATTCTAGGCAGATGATCTCTATTCTAGGCAGAGGACCCTCTATTCTAGGTAGAAGACCCTCTATTCTAAGCAGAGGACCCTCTATTCTAGGCAGAGGAGAGGACCTCTATTTTCGGTAAAAGACCCTCTTCTTTGAGCAGAAAACCCTGCGAAGGCAAAAAACCTAGTGTTCTAGGCAGAAAATCATCCATTCTCGGTAAAAGACCCTTTAGTCTAGGCGGAAGACCCTTTATTCTAGGCAGAGAACCCTCTATTCTAGGCGGAGGACCCTTTATTCTAGGCAGAGGACCTTCTACTCTAGGCAGAGGACCCTCTATTCTAAACAGAGGACCCTCCATTACAGGCAAAAGATTGTATATCTTTGGTAAAAAAACCCGATATTCATGTTCAGAGACCCTAATTGCCCACATTAACCCCAAAATCTCAATTTCAAAAATTTCACCCTTTAGTACACTGAGGGGGTCATCGGGAGGTCCAGGGAGGTCCTAGGCAAAAATAAACCTTGGATTTGTGTTCAGGGGCTCAAACTACCCCTACGAAAATCGAATTTAAATTTCGAAAATTTGACCCCTAAGGACCCCCTAGGGGAGGGGTACCCTGGGGGGTCATAATGGGATCCAGGGGGGTACTAGGTAAAAACTACCCTCAGGTTCGTGTTCAGGCGCGCAAACTACCCCTGGAAACACCAAACTCCCACGTTCAAAAATTTGACCCCTGAGCACCTCCTAGGGGGGGTCATAGAGGAGTCCAGGGGGGTTCTGAGTAAAAAATAACCCCAGATTCGTGTTCAGGGGCCCAAACTACCCCTGGAGACACCAAACTCTCAATTTCGAAAATTTGACCCCTGGGCACCTCCTAGGGGTGGGTACCTTTGGGGGTCATACGGAGATCCAGGGGGGTTTAGGGGGGTCCTGGGTAAAAAATAACCCTAGATTCGTGTTCAGGGGTCCAAACTACCCCTGGAGACACCAAACTCCCAATTTCAAAAATTTGACCCCTGGGCACCTTCCTGGGGG
Organism: Trissonchulus sp. WLG1_4; assembly: GCA_030248245.1. Taxonomy (NCBI): domain Eukaryota; kingdom Metazoa; phylum Nematoda; class Enoplea; order Enoplida; family Ironidae; genus Trissonchulus; species Trissonchulus sp. WLG1_4. The sequence continues at coordinate 26,359 of JASANF010017324.1, forward strand.
GGGGGGTACTTGGGGGGGTACCTTGGGGGGGTCATAGGGGGGCCCAGGGGGGTTCTGAGTAAAAAATAACCCCAGATTCGTGTTCAGGGGCCCAAACTACCCCTGGAGACACCAAACTCCCAATTTCAAAAATTTGACCCCTGGGCACCTCCTAAGGGTGGGTACCTTTGGGGGTCATACGGGGATCCAGGGGGGTTTAGGGGGGTCCTGGGTAAAAAATAACCCTAGATTAGTGTTCAGGGGTCCAAACTACCCCTGGAGACACCAAACTCCCAATTTCAAAAATTTGACCCCTGGGCACCTCCCTGGGGGGGTACCTTGGGGGGGTTATAGGGAGGTCCAGGGGGGTCCTGGGTGAAAAATAACCCCAGATTCCTGTTCAGGGAACCAAATTACCCCTAGAGACAAGTTTTTGTCCAAATCCTTGAAAAAAAAATTTTCAAGTTCACTAGGGTCCCCCCTTGTGTTTCATTTTTTTAGGGGGTCACGTGACCCCGCCCCCTGTGAGGTCAGGGGGTCACCAAGGTGTGAGGCACAAGTACTCATAGGGGGGGTCCCACCACAAAAGTTTGGGACCAATCCCCCGAGTAACTCCAGAGAAAAACGAGTAACAAGCTTCTGATCACAGGAAAAAAAACAACAAAAACAGGAATATGAATACAATGGGTTGCACACCTGCTTCGCGGGGGGTCGGCAACCCAATAATAATTATTATTATTTAGTGTTGTAATAAGGAACATTTGCAGTCTCGTTACCGCAGTGTTGTAACAGCAGTAGGTAGATAAGGCCCTTGGAAATCACTATTTATCTTAGTACTATATCTCAGTAGATTTTTAGTACTGTATATTAGATGCGTTTTTATTTTTTATTTTTATATTACTTATATTTGATGTATATTTTTTTATTTTAGTGTTAACCAAAACGGTTTGATCATTGTAGTTCCTCTGAATTTTGTGGCAACTGTAGTGGGATCATACGCAGTTCACTACCAGTACTTCGAGCTTTACGCAATTGCGTTTTTACTAAATGTACTACTTGGTGTGGTCATATTTGTTTTTCATACTCTCGAGATACCAAAGGTATATTTATACAATTTCGTTGACAGTTTCTTATGGCATGACTAAATCCTTTATACGCAGTGACGCATTTTGGTAACTTGTTCAAACATTTACTCATGTTTAGTTATAAACAATTCCAAGTTGGTTACGAAAATTACTGATGCTGAAAAGTTTAATCTGTAACGGAGATGTTCTTGGTCCCCCTAACGTTGTACTGTAGTAAAAGTATCTTGATATACTTGTATCTTGTGAAAAGGCCATTAAAAGTCCCTATCAAATTAATATTAATTCAGCCCAACTTTGAAATGCCTAATGACACACCTACAGTAATCTACTTAGAAAACCTGATTTCAAATTAATCCAGTGCATTAATCCTTCAATCCAAAGCAGTTTAAACATATTTTCCTCCTGGGTTTAGTGGTTAGCACTGAGGTTTTGAGAACCTTTGATTATACGTATAATCGAAGACGTTTTTTTAAAATGGCAACTGCGCAACTTTTTTGAAGACCGCGAAGTAGTGTAAACTTGTTATTTTGCCAGAACAAACCAGCCCCAGAAGCCTTTTATCAGAAAATTATGTATTTTTCAACGTTTACCACAGGATGTACTACATTTTTGAGAAGTATTATAAAGCAACTTACATTTTCATTATTTTTAGTATAGTTCATAGTATCATATTATACAATAAAATTATGTAAATATTATGTAAAATTTATGTAATTACAATTAGTTGTAAAGTAAGCTACGAAAAAGGTAAACTGAATTTTTTTCATATTGTATTATGTAAACCAGTTTTATCATTTCAGGTTCGAGTGTGGATGGTAAAGTTAAATTTGACCTTTGTCCAACTATATCCCAACATTTTTCGTTAACATTCGAATAGAAGATTTTGATTTTGTTCATGACTATAATGACAATGAAACCGGCAAAATGAGTTATATCGTTAGACTTCATCAGCGTTCTCTTTCTTTAAGGGTTTTTATTTTTTTAGTTATCGATATAAATTATCTGTTGTATATCATTTATTTATATTATGTATAGGTCAGATATACTTTAACTAGGTTGTTGAGTCAGACTTGCGTTGAAACACTCAAATTTTGTTGCATGGAATGCACATTGATAGTAATAAATAATATATTTGGCCATTGTTCCTCTTTTAAAAATAAACAACTGAGCAATAAATTTATAGTCCGCGAGCTCAAAATTGAGCAATTTGAAATTAGCATTACTAAAAATTATAATTAAAACTAAAAAGACTAAAACTCATTTAAAATTTGCAATTCAACATTCGCTGGTTAAGGCGTTAAGACTTATGGCTGCTTGTCTTTGATCTTGTGATGTGATTTGATGTTGATTTTTGCGTTTCATTAAATTACTCTGAAATGGTGTATGTGTGTTTTGTATAGCTGTTTTTCAACATTGACATATAAAGCAAATGCAATGCTTTTAAGGCAATGCTTAAAAAAAGCAATTTAAAGCAATGCTTTTAAGGCATGTAAATAAGTAGTTCTTTATCTTTTCTGTCACTGTTGCGTTTGTAGTCTGAGGGTTTTGCGGGCTCCGTGAGAAGCCTGCAGTGTTCTCAAACTTTTACGATACGTTTTTAGGCAATTTAAAGTATAAGTATAAATCAGTGAATTTCCTGGTTCAGGGTTTAACTCAAAAGTTTGTAACAAACTTCAATAGCGGTTTGCTTCTCTTATGTTTTCCGACCTTAACTGAACTTCACTCAAGTGTGTATTTTTAAAAAATTTAATTAGTTTTGTTGTTTTGCTCTGTTGCATATCTTCTTTGAACTTAAATTAACATTGAAGACCATTCAAGTGGCCAATAAACATACAGAGCAAGACTTTTAGCGGCTTTTAAAATTAAATTAACAAACCTATTTCACATCAACAGACAATAAAAATAGGTTCAAAAAGACCGTGGGTTACATAAAAGAAAAGTTTGGTCATAGCTAGTTCTGACAATAAATTGTTGAACTGAGTTCAACTGACTGTCACTGTACGACATTTTTACTGTACGGCGCATTATACCTTGACAATGTACACTTCCAGCAACTTGATTGTATTACTGATTTGGACGGCAGGTATGTACAGTATGCTTGAACTTAATAAAAAGGTTCAAGCTCTTTGTGGATTTCATTAAAGTCCCTAAATCCACCAATAGAAGGTAGTGTTGGGAAAGCAGTCAACTTAGCCTGCATGTACAACATGAAGAGTAACGTTCAGTGACATGTTATACATTGTTCTTTTGAAAGTTTACAGATCTACATAAAATAATTGTTTGTGCAAAGTTTGAGCAAATTGGAGAGTTTACTGAGTGTAATGAAGTCACGAAGTTAACAAATTATCTTTTAAGAATGAGACTCAATTACCTATATGCTTGTTCAATTCGTTTCCAGTTTCGACATCGCAAACTAGAAAGGGTTTTTCAGTTAACTGATAACATTTTTAAAAAAGTTATTAGTTAAAATAAATTGATGACTTTTAACTGATTTTATTTCTTGGGCTACTTGCTACTAGCTACTTTAAATTTAACTAAAACTTCAACTTAGATTATTTTGAGCCTAAACAAGTTTGAAACTGGTTGTTGTGGCAATTATAGTCGTAATCAACGTTTCTATTGAAATACTCTAGTTGTATTTTCAGAATGTCTAAATTATCCTGATTACGGTGCTGTGAAGCCACAAAACTTCAATCCATATCCTGAATACAGTAGTGTCGAGCCACAAAACTACGATCCATATCCTAACTACATGAATACTTTGCCTCCAGGCCTTAACCCCAATACTCCGAAAAATTCGACGATAAAAGTTTTCGAAGCGACCGCTTTGCGTTATGTGCTCAGTAACACCAGTCAGTCTTGTACGGCTGCCTGTAAAGCTATAGGGGAAACGTGTAATGCAGAGACTGTATATACGATGAACCAAACCGCTACAAAACAGGTCGCCATTGTTTTACGCTGGTTGGTCAAACAGGCCGGTCACTGTTGTGGAACCGAGAGTAGGCCAAATGAAATCGAGTCAACCTTTCCTGGTATGCGACCTTACTGGACCAATACTAGGATCATTATGTGTGACGGTTTTGACGCTAAAAATAAAATGACTACTACTTGTGATAGCAAAATATTTTATCGAAGACGTATGTGTCCTTGCACAGGTAAGAAAAACGAATTATTGATAACTATTGGTTAAACTAACTTATTGGTTATTGGTAACGGCATGCAAATGTAGTGTTTCTGAAACAACGCAAGAAACGCAAGTCAACAGCATATTTAACATTAGTTAATTATAGTTATGTCTTATGTAGTTTGAGAATTACTCAAGGTAGGGCAGAGCGCTCAGCAAAAGAAGTCATGTTTGGCACTAGGATCATGCTGTGAGAAACTGATAACTGCTGTGATTTAGTCCTCTGGTGTTGAGTTGCAACGGCTGATTGTTATACCTATACAGTACTTCAGTAAAGAACAGTTGTAAAGTGCGTTCTTTATATTGGCGCTGCGATCGATGGAACCGGACGGGGCTGCTGCTCGGCCTATGCATCATCGGGAGGTGGTCTACAGACCTCTGGCGGAGATTCCTAAGTATGATACAAGCAATAATCATGTGTTCTACCTCCAAATTCCCGTACTATGTTGCAGGAAAGCCTCAAGAAAGGCGCTCTACGTGGCACGTCTGGACTGTTAGAAGTTTCTTAATCTCTACTCAAGAAAAAGACGCCAGCACTGGTCGCTGCGTCGTTAGTGTTTCCGCGGGATGGTAAAGTTCCTGTGGAGTTGCTCAATCCATTGCCTGACCCTGTTCAGTTGTCCAAAGGCTGTACTCTCGCTGTGTTTTCTCCAATAGAGTCAGTAGTGCGGATAGAGCAGGATCATAACGACAACCAACTCAAAGAAACCGGCTCGTTCGATTTAGCAAAAGCAAAATTGAAAGACATGATTGATTTGGGACACATACAGAATGAAGCTGAAAAAGAAAAGTTGTACAACCTTTTTGCAAAGTACAGGGACGTTTTTGCTTTTTTGTCAGCTGACTCTGGCTGTACTGATATGGTCACCCATAATATTGACACCGGAGTCCACCCACCAATCCGTCAACGGATGCGCAGCGTGCCGGTTGCACGAAAACCGGAAGTGAAGAAAATGATAGATGAAATGCTTGAAAACAAAGTTGTCGTCCTTTCTTATGGACCCTGGGCAAGTCCTATTGTCCTTGTACCTAAAAAAGATGGCACGACCCGGTTTTGTGTTGACTATAGACGACTGAATGCTATCACTAAAAAAGACAGTTTTCCTTTACCCCATTTTGAAGACATTTTCGACTGTCTGGCAGGTTCGAACTGTTTCTCTGGTCTTGACATGATCAGTGGTTATCGGCAAATAAAAATGGATCCTGATTCACGCGAGAAAACGGCGTTTGTGACCGAGTTCGGAAGTTATATGTTTGTCCGTATGCCGTTTGGCCTAACAAACTGTCCTGTAACGTTCCAGAGATTTCTCGAAAAAGTGATGGTTGGTCTACAGTGGGAAGACTGTTTAATATTTCTAGACGATGTTCTGGTTTTCGGAAAAGGGTATCAGCAACACAGAGAAAGATTGGAAAATATTTTACAACGGTTCAAAAATGCAAAACTAAAGTTGAAACCAGCAAAATGCTACTTCGCGAAAACCGAAGTCAAGTATTTGGGTCACATTATCAGCGAACATGGTGTCAGACAGGACCCAGAAAAAGTCGAAAAAGTTCATCATTGGCCGGTTCCTACTTCTGTAGCGGAAATGAAAAGTTTTCTCGGATTTGCGCAATATCATAGTCGGTTTATAAAACGTTTTTCAGAAATCGCAGAACCGTTGCACCGGCTCACAACAAAGGATCATCAGTTCAGCTGGGGGGACAACGAACAACCTGCATTCGATTCGTTGAAACACGAATTGTGTACTGGTCCTGTTTTAAGTTTTCCAGTAAACTCTAGTGACGCCATATTTATTTTGAACACTGATGCCTCAGATAGGGGCATTGGGGCAGAGCTCAGTCAATCGCAAGAAGGTATAAAAAGAACGATTGCATACCGCAGTCGTGTGCTGTCAAAGACGGAACGTGGTTACTGTACGACGAGAAAAGAACTACTCGCAGTCTATTTTTTCATTAAACACCGGGGCGAAAGCACGTGAATGCTGACGCCATATCCAGGCTGCCTACGTGTCACTGTCGCATTTGTCAAGAAAAGCTTAAATCTGATTTGTCAGTGCTTGCCGTTGTTGATTCTGAGGAAACTGAGATTACGTGGGAAGCCATTGCTCGGGCTCAGGATTTGGACAGCGACATAGCTTGCGTCAAAAAGCAATTGCAAGATGAATTATGGGCTCCTGACACCAGCAGTTTAGACTTGATACAACCAAAACAACGAGCTTTGTGCAATCAGTGGGGTAGGTTGTACATAAAAGACAACGTACTTTGTCGAAACTGGGAGGACAATGATGGTTCTATTCTTCACCACCAAGCAGTTATACCGTCAAAAATGGTGCCTAAAGTACTTGACGAAATGCATGGATCAAATTTAGCAGGCCATTTTGGAAAACATAAGACTTGGAAACGTGTCGTTAATAGGTTCTACTGGCCTGGATGGTCAACAGATGTTGCTCAGTTCTGCAAAACATGTTCAGTTTGCCAACGATTGAAAACAGGTCGCAAAAACAAAGCCCCACTAACCACGTCGCTTTCGGGTTATCCACTGCAAGAAGTTTTTTTGGACTTGATTGGGCCGATTAATCCGATATCGAATGAGGGCAATAGATATATTTTGGTTATTATCGACAAGTTTACAAAGTACGCAGAAGCTGTGCCGTTAAAAGCAAAAACAGCAAATTTAGTGGCTGAAAAAATTTGTGGAAGCATTTGTGTTGAGGTATGGTGCACCAGATAGAGTACGGACAAACCAAGGGCGAGAATTTGAAAATGCTGTTTTTAAAAATATTTGCTGTTTGCTAAATTGTAAACGCTTGCGGAGTTCTCCTGGTCATCCCCAGTCACAAGGACAAGTGGAACGAATGAACAGGACAATCCGACAAATGCTAACGACGCTCACCCAAAACAATCCCAAAGATTGGGATACGTTGCTGCCGGTTGCTTTATCGGCATACAGAAGCAGCGAACACGCTAGTACTAAGTTTAGCCCCGCTTTTCTTATGTTCGGCCGAGAATATAAAATGCCAATCGACTCTGAACTACAGCTGACACCTGATCAACAAGATACACCTAATGGATATGTAAAGCGTTTAAAAACTGCACTTATCAGGTCATACGACTTAGCTCGATCGAATACCAATGTTGAGCTAATGAGACAAAAGGTGTACTATGATAGACACGTTCACGGACATACGTTTAATACAGGTGAAAAATTTTGGTTATTTGCCCGTCAGACAAAAAAATTTGGTCCACCTTGGGAACGTCCATACGTAGTTACTAACAAGTTGTCAAATGATGCATATTGTATACAGCACTGTGAAAGGCCAAAGAGAAAGTGGTGAATTTTCAGCTGCTCAAGCGGGTACAAGAAAGACCAAGCTGCTTAGTGGACAATCGAACTGACGAGGAGCTAAAATCTGGAGCTGAATTAAAAGACAAAAAGCTAGCTCATGCGCAAAAGGATTCGGAGAAAAATCATCGTCGATTTCAAAACCGAACTTTCACAAACAAATCTCGTCACTGGGACTATATAAAATTTGCACCAAGTTACGAAGCCACAAATCAGATCCAAGAAAATGAACCCGGCCTTGTTGATGGAGTTAGAAGATCTACAAAGGCGCGTAGAAAGCCACAGAGATACGATGCCTGGGAAGGCGAATTTTACAGACCACCTTAGCTTAAAGGGGGGATAGTGTGAGAAACTGATAACAGCTGTGATTTAGTCCTCTAGTGTTGAGTTGCAACGGCTGATTGTTATACCTGTACAGTACTTCAGTAAAGAACAGTTGTAAAGTGCGTTCTTTATAATGCAATTAGTAACAATACCGCTTTAGTTGTCCATCAAAATGGGCTCAAGAAACATAATTAGGACTTTACTATATTACACTTTTATGTGAACGTGTCAAATTTTATGACCATGTCAAAGTTTTAATTTATAGTAATTTTGTTTCAGACCTAGCTCAGCAAAACCTCAACCGCTTTTGATGATCTTAGTATCGATTGAAAAGTCACGCAACAATCTAGACGTCAAAATTTTTCGATTTTTAAATTTCATTTTTGATTTTTCAAAACATCGATTTTTCAAAAATCATCTGTTTGCTACAAAAACTGCTGCAAGCCGAACTTTAGAAATCATTTACAGATATTAGTTTATAATTATTATATATTGCGACAAAAAAACTCTAAAAAACTAAAACTGCAAAAAAAAATTGAAAATATTTTGTCGCAACATGCACATCAAATGAAAGCTGTTTTCATTCTGAACAACTTTTTTCAAATTATTATGGTCAAAACTATCGCTGAACAAAGTTAATCGCCAAAAAAGTTTCCCCTAAGTGCCGCCTTAAGGTAGCGCTCAGCAACAAAAGCCATGTTTGGTACTAAGCTCATGCAATTAATAGCAACTTTAATTCTACACCGAAGAAGCCTCAAAAAAATCTATTTACAATACTTTTCAGCACTTTAATGTAAATGTGTTTAATTTTATGGCAATGTCAAAATTCCTATTTGCATTAATTTTGTTTTTGACCTAACTCAGAAAAACCTTAACCAAATTTGATGACTTTGGTATTAATCGAAAAATTTTTCAAAAATCTAGACGTGAAAGGTCTTTGATTTTTCATTTCCAATTTTGATTTTGCAAAAAAATGCTTTTTAAAAAATCAGTTGTGTTTGAGTGGTTTCAAAAAGTGCTGCGAGCCAAAATTTAAAAATCGAAACACTTTCACGTCTGCATTTATATTCTTTCATTCAATGTGCAAAATTTCAACTCGATTGTAATCGGCACTAGTCGACTTCACTATGCAAAAATTTGAGGTTTGCCCACACTTTTCAGTATTTCAAAAATTAGTCCTTCGCTAGCACAGCATATTTTTGTTGAAAAAGTTACCAAAAGCCATAATCAATTTTTTAAGAAAATAAATCAAAAATTGACATTTTCGAAGATTTATCAGCTTTGTAGGTTATTCATTTTATAATTTTTACTTTTACGGCTAAATAACTCAGTAAAGCTTCCACTTATTTGCATGTTTGAGACATCAATTTAAACTAAGTTCTAGGCAGAGGGCCCTATAGTCTAGGCAGAGGACCCTCTATTCTAGGCAGAGAACCCTCTATTCTAGGCAGAGGACACTTTTTTCTAGGCAGAGGACCCTCTTTTCAAGGCAGAAGATCCTCTGTTCTAGGCAACGGACCCTCCATTCGCAGCTAAAAATCCTCTATTCTTGGCGGGCAACCCTTTATTGTAACCGCCGCAGTAATGTCCAGGCCGGTTCAAGCCAAAATGGACCTTGGTTTCGTGTTCAGGGACTCAAATTACCCCTAGAAACATCAAAATCTAAATTTCAAAAATTTTACCCCTTAGGTCCCCCTACGGAGGGGTGTACCCTGAGGGGGCCGTAGAGGGGTCCAGGTGGCTTCTAGGTAAAAATAAACCTTGGTTTCGTGTTCAGGGGCTCAAATTACCTCTAGAAACTTCAAAATCCCAATTTCGAAAATTTGACCCCTGAGGACCACCTAGGGGGGGGGTACCCTGAGGGGTCCGTAGAGGGGTCCGGGGGGGTCCTAGGTAAAAATAAACCTTGGAATCGTGTTCAGGGGCTCAAATTACCCCTAAAAACACCAAAATCTCAGTGTCGAAAATTTGGCCCTTGAGGACACCCTAGCGAGGGTACCCTGGGGTTGGTCATAGGGGGTCCAGGGGGGTCCTGGGTAAAAAATACCCCCGGATTCGTGTTTAGAGGGCAAAACTACCCCTAGAGACAAGTTTTTGTCCAAATCCCTAACAAAAAATTTTTCAAGTTCACAAGGGTTCCCCCTATGTGTTTTATTTTTACCAAAAATATTTTTTGGGGTCACGTGACCCGGCCCCCCGTGGGGTCAGGGGGTCACCAAGGTGAGGGGCACAACTACACATAGGGGGGGGGTCTCCCCACCAAAGTTTGGGACCAATCCCCCCAGTAACTCCAGAGAAAAACGAGTAACAAACTTTTGCTAACACGAAAAAAAAACAACAAAAAAATCTCAAATTCGAAAATTTGACCCCTGAGGACCCCCTAAGGGGGGGAGGGGGGTATACTGAGGGGGATCCAGCAAGGTCCTCGGCAAAAATAAACCTTGAATTCGTGTTCAGGGGCTCAAATTATCCCTAGAAACATCAAAATCTCAATTTCGAAAATTTGACCCCCGAGGACCCCCTGGACCCCCTAAGGGGGGTACCCTAAGGGGGTCATAGGGGGGTCCAGGAGGGTCCTAGGCAAAAATGGACCTCGGATTCTTGTTCAGGGGCCCAAATTACCCCTAGAAACATCAAAATTTCAATTTCAAAAGTTTTACCCCGAGGACCCCCTAGACCCCCTTGGAGGGGGTAACCTGAGGGGTCATAGGGGGGTACAGGAGGGTCCTAAATAAAAACTAACCTCAGATTCGTGTTCAGGGGCCCAAATTACCCCTGGAGACAAGTTTTTGTCCAAATCCTTGAAAAAAAATTTCAAGTTCACAAGGGTCTTCCCTTGTGTTCCATAGTTTTCGGAGGTCACGTGACCCGGCCCCCAGTCGGGTAAGGGGGTCACCAATGTGGGGGGCACAACTACTCATAGGGAGGGTCCCCCACCAAAGTTTGGGACCAATCCTCCCAGTAACTTCAGAGAAAAACGAGTAACAAACTTTTGCTAACAGGAAAAAAACAACAACAAAAACAACTAGTCAGGTGGCTACAACGGGTTGCCGACAGTGGGTAAAGGACCCTCTATTCTAAGCAAAAAAACCCTCTATTCTACGTAGAGGACCCTCTAATCGTGTTCAGGAGCTCAAATTACCCCTAGAAACATCAAAATCTGAATTTCGAAAATTTGACCCCTCAGGACCTCCTGGACCCCTTAGGAGGGGTACCCTGAGGGGTCATAGGGGGGTCCAGGAAGGTCCTACGCAAAAATGGACCTCGGATTCGTGTTCAGGAGCTCAAATTACCCCCAGAAACATCGAAATCTCAATTTCGAAAATTTGACCCCTCAGGAGCCCCTGGACCGGGTACCCTGAGGGGGTCATGGGGGGGTCCATGAAGGTCCTACGCAAAAATGGACCTCGGATTCGTGTTCAGGGGCCCAAATTACCCCCAGAAACATCAAAATCTCAATTTCGAAAATTTGACCCCTGAGGAACCCCTCATTTTGAGGGTCACGTGACCCGGCCCCCCTCATTTTGAGGGTCACGTGACCCGGCCCCCCGAGGGGTCACGGGGTCACCAAGATGGGGGGCACAATCACTCAAGGGGGGGACCCTTCTACCAAAGTTTGGTTCATATCC
>JASANF010017326.1:0-19054 GCA_030248245.1 Trissonchulus sp. WLG1_4
TAAAAAGCTCTTCTATATTTTGAGCTACAAAAAGTTCAAATTCTCAAAATCCGCAATAGTGCTAAATTTTCCTATTCTAGGGTTGGGCGCTATCGCGCCAACCCTGATGAGAATTCAGAATTGGTGTTAAAAAAACTTCAAAGTTACCGATCGCCTAGTACGATTAACAGAAATATGTCATATTTTAGCTGGAAATATTCTTAAAATAAAACGGGTTAGACCTTTTTTGAATGGCGTTTCTGAGTAGTGTAGGAGCCACAAAAATTTACATCCAATTTTCCAAGCTCTAAAAAATACACGAAAAATCCTGGTTTTGAGCCATAAAATGACCGTAAAAGTTAGAATCAATTTTAAACTAAGCTCAAATATTGCTGTCTACAGTTGCAATGTCTGCGCCAAATTTGATTTTGTTCGATCAAGTATTTTTTGAATTATTGCAAAAACTTCGAAAACTTAACTACCACCTTAATCGACCAAAATACCTTCAATTTTGCGAAAATAAATTCCAAAAAAGGTGCTGTTTTAACCAACTTTTGCTAATAGTTTCGAGACCTTCCTTTCCCCTCCGGTCCTCCAATTTTGGGAAGGGGGCCGGTCACCAAATGCCTCTTCTTACGCACATGCCTTTCATCATCTAAATCTACCCACGTCCCCCCGATCTCGTACCTTGCCGAAAAGGGGGGCGTATCAGTTTTGAGTGGCGGGGGCTGGGCACTGACAGCCCACCGTCGTCGCCCCATAGACCAGCCGGACGACTGAGACTGGGGGGAGACAGACTTGGCTCGGTGGAGGGGCTGGGACTCAGGCTTACAGGTCGTGTTGAGGCTCAGCTGGTGACTTAGGCTCCTGAAACATTAGAACAGGTTTTGAGTGCCTGAAATCGATAGGATTAAATAAGTTACAGCTTGTTGTATAAACTTTCTGAGCTAATACAGAAGTTTGTGGTTTGTGGTACACAGCAAACTGTTGTGGAGAAATTGTTGATTTGGGGATTTTTAGCACTGAACTGGTGATAAAACAAACAAAGTTGTAAACAAAATTTGTAGCTAACAAAAATAAGATACTTTTAGCTAAAACTTTTGAGAAGAAAAAAGCAAAGCAAAAAGTTGTACAGAAACCTTTAGCTAAACGTTTTTACTTTTGAGACACAAATGTCTGGTAAAGAAAAATGTACAAAACCTTTAATGTTAAAATATTTTAAAGTTATTTGACAAATTTTATCGGTGAACGAAAAACATGCAGTGATTCACAGACTAGTCCAGCCTTATTGTGGCGAAGGTCTGAATAAGACAAAGCGTGTCTGAATAACATACATTAGATGTCTCAGGTTCTCTGTCAGCCACGATAAATACCAGTGCACACGATAGAATTCCAATTTGACGCAGCTTTCGTTACAGCAAGGCTCAACACATAAATATATAAATTTCAAAATTAGCAAACTTAAGCCTAAGCCTGAGCACAAACTAAGCCTGATACCAACCGTGGCACTGAACCTAAGCCTAAATCCAAACTAGACTATATTTGAGTGTTTTTGAAAATGCACACGCCCACTCACATGTGTTGAGCCTTGCTGTAAACAAAGCAAAATAATTTCTGTGATCAAAATAGATCATACTAATGTGCCGTTAAGAAAATCTATACACTAAATTTAAGTAATCCGCGAACTACAGTTTCATATCTCACCATGGTTGTTGTCGTTGTCGTCTTGTTGCCGAAGAGGGGGCCGGGAGACTTTGATAAAACCGATCATTCCTGTGAAAATGTTGATAGAACGGGCTTGTCTGATTGGCTGAGCTGACCACCCTGCCGTCATGGGCCTCGTAGGCATTCTGTCTGGGGGGGTCCTGTTCGGGTGGTGAGTTGTTGTGGGAGGGGGTCTGGATGCCGTTGGAGGTCAGGGGGAGGGGGTCAGCCGAAGGGGTCACGGACAAGCCCATGGATTGAGAGAGGGGACGCCAATCGGCTGAAATAATATTGATAGATTAATTAATCTGTTTAATTAATAATTAACTAATTAACTAAGTTTAGTGATCGATTTAAAGGAACCGATATCCGGCGGGTTGAGTCGACTAAGGTCTGGCAGGGTTGGGGTCCCGTGATACAAATTTTTTTCGGGTCCGTAATCCGTCACCGTCGGGTCGGGAATTTTACCGTTAATTCTAGCTAAAATTAAAAACTAGCAAAGATAAAAACTTTTGCCACTTTGCAAAATTTGACATATTTTTTTTATATTTTTTGAAAACCAACTTTCCGGATTCAAGTTCAAAAAACTCGCCCTAGACTTTTAGCAAAAAAAATCATACATCACAATAATTTAGCTTCCCACGTCTGGGGAAATACACAGAATCAGCCTGACCTGCTAGCCTGGGAAAAAGCCCTGCTCAATATAATTTGCATTAGACCAGTTCACACCACAGTGAGGCGAGACTCTAACAGCGAAACAAAGCCCAAATTAAAATACGTCACGGAGACATACAAAACTGAGAACCAATTTTATATAATGAAATTTGGCCAAACATAAAAAACAACTGTCTGTGTGGAAAAGTTTGCTTGCTGTTGGTTGGACAAACATGAAACCATATATACTTCTGGGTATAGGGGTGGTATAAGACATGGCTCTATCTTTAGCACAATATGCTGGAATCTACGTGTCAAGTTTATGGCTATTTTTTACAGAAGTAAACGGACCTAAACAGAGATGAGCCTCAAACTAAGTCGAATAGTTACTTAATATACTATGTTAAAGTCATTCCGTCCCAAAATCCCATTCCCAAACATCCAACTAAAACAAGCTCATTCCATTTCAGTTGTCCAATGGCCGTTGAAGTCACTGTCGGTTGAGATTGTTTGAATTGTATAAATAGCACAATGGTGTCTTTTTAGCCGAGACAAATGAGACTTAATTATATTTATATTTTTATATTATATTGTATGAAAATCTGAAATTTTATAAAGGTCGAGATTAACGGCCGTTAAAATTGACTGTACAATCGAGCAAGCCCCTCAAATAAGTTCCTTGGCACCAATATTATGCAAATACGTTCAGTAATTTCCAAACTCCGGACATTTTTGCTTTAAAATTGCTGCTAAGTGCATTTTAACCGGTGTCAAAAAATCTAAAAGTCAGTTCCGTCCAAAATTTGTTTCTGGCTACGCCACTGTACAATTATACTATGCTCATTTTTGTAAATAAATTTTGCAAAAATGCACAAATGACTTGGCCTAAGCTTTTTGCCAGTTGGCCAAAATACCATTTTGGCCCAGAGGCCAAATAGCCTACACTTTTCAGACAAGAAAACCCCGCTGGGGTCGGGGGGCATACCAGAAAAGACCCACACTTAGGCCCCCCTATGGAGCGGACACGCACCCTCCAGCCCCTCCTGCATGTACTCCCGTCGTTTGGCCAACACCTTCATCATCTTCAGCTCCGCCTCCGTGCTCAGACTGCCCTTGCCCGTGGTCAGCGGACAGACGCACGACAGGTAGTCCACTAGCTCAG
The DNA here is from genome assembly GCA_030248245.1 of Trissonchulus sp. WLG1_4. Taxonomy (NCBI): domain Eukaryota; kingdom Metazoa; phylum Nematoda; class Enoplea; order Enoplida; family Ironidae; genus Trissonchulus; species Trissonchulus sp. WLG1_4. The sequence continues at coordinate 3,500 of JASANF010017326.1, forward strand.
CATGGCGGCCGGGCAGGAACGACCGACCACGGCCCTGGCTGAACAGCCATTCGCCTGAAATTAAAACAAATGCAAAAAAACTAACAAGGCTTAATATTTAAGGTGGTAGTTCCATAATCACAGTGACCCTTATTACGCGGCCCCCTCAGGGGCCGCGTATATACTATATTCAGATTCTCCCTTTCCTATGTAATTTTGGGTAGGTCTATTTCTCTACGTTAAATTACACTATAATGGCAGGTAGGTCGAATCTTGCAAGCAAAGAAATGCAAGTCGAAAGACTGTAAGCGAAGAATGATATAAAGCAAAACAGTCAGCACCGGAGCGGATTCGAACCACCAATCTTCTGATTGGAAATCAGATGCTCAGTAGATGCGCAGCGCACTACTATCTGAGCCACCCGGGCTTACAGATAATTCCTCCAAGATTGTTGTTATTATCACAAAGGTTCATGGTGATAGAAATAACTCATTAAATTCTTGCTCTGACACTGTTTTTTATGATAACAAAATTTCGATGCAAGACACGCAGATGCACTATACAGGTACACACACATTCATAGTTTTACACACATTCCCGAGCCGATTGCTTGCAGCGATGCGCTGATCATGCAAATGATATAACGTTTTGCATTATCACACAATGTGAGTTGGTGGTCCAGTGGTATAATGGGCGCTTCGGGTGCGAGAGATCCCAGGATCGAATCCTGAACGGGTGTATTTTTCTAATTTTTTGATCGATTGAACTTTTGCCGATACACAAATTAATGTAACGTCATAGGTACTTTTTCAGAAAATTTAGTCTATTTTTGCAATTATCTCAACTTATTTGACAAATCGACAAACTTGATAACTTTTTTAACTGTGTGGACTAAAATTATAGCTCATTTGCAGTTTAAATGGTACTAGCACCCATAACATTGAATCAAAAGCTAACTTTTTTTGTAAAATTAGACGCTAAAACCCAGACTGAATTGAGTACTGAAATTATTCTTACTCATAACTCAGCACCAGCACTTCCCGGCATCATGGCGCAGTGGTTTATAGCACTCTGGACTTTGATCCAGTGATCCGAGTTTAAGTCTTGGTGATTCTTAATTTTTTCAAATTTTCATTTGTAAGTTTTTTGGGTGTTTCTGACTCTAAAAAGTGGTGATAGTTTACCATAACCGATTTGAAGCAGCTCAGCAGTAAATGTGTACAAAAATTTAGATTTACAAATCATTTTATCTGCAAATACTGGCCGAGTTTAATATTTCCTCTGGAATATTGACACTCAGGCCTCGCAATTTAACCAGTTCTTACTCAGCAGAAGAACTTGTTTGAAACAGATCTAACTAGACACTATGGGTAAGGAGACTGCAATTTTCATAAACTACACCAAAAAACACCCAGGTCCCAGAGCATTCTTTATTTTGTGTAAAATTCTACAGTTAACACTAGCTACCACGTTGGATTACTGAAATGTAAGCCAATGGAGCTAGTCTTAACTTGCGATTTTATCAGTAACCAAAACAGGATAGTAAACATTTTGGAGTCTTGTTTCGAAACATTGTAGCCATTTTATTCCTACTCTATTGATTGTTCTGAAAAAGAGCTTTGAAATAGCCACATGTAAAAAAAACTGCGATTCTGGAACTACCATCCTAAGTAAAAAAATCTATGACACAACAAAATCAGCGCAATAGCCACCACGGTCTGCGTTTAGCTTCGCTGTCTTGTTTTGCCGGTCAGTGTATTAAGCTAACTTTTCTTTCTTTTTTGCTTATCTACTTTATATGCTAGATTATTTTACTTTATTGATGAATTATACTTTCATTGCAGATTCGCACGCTTTCAAACTGAAATGAAATTTTGTTTGTTTGTTTAACACTATTGACGAAAAAAATCTATGGCGCAACACCCCAGCGTAATAGCAAAAACAAATTTATTATTTATTTATTCAATTACATAACTAAAGTATTAAACCTTATAAACAATGTATCCTAGATGAAATGCATAATGATTAAGACAAACTTTGGCCTGTTAAGTTAAAAATATCGTGGGACAGGCGTTATATTTTCGAACAAGTGACCGTGACCGTAGGTTTTATCTTGCCTCTTTATATGTCCACATTCAGTATGATAATACACTAGCAGGGTCTAGACTCTATTTCGACAACTGTCTATTATCCATTAATTGTTATGATTAACTGTTAAGCAAAACAATTTTCAATCAACGTTTTTCACATTTTTATGAGGGTAAGCCCCAAACTAAATCCACAAATTAAAAAATATAATCACAAAAAAAAACAGCGACAAGTTCACAAGACGAGACCACTCATGTTTTTTGTGTTAATTCACAATTAACTCTGTTGTTGAAAGATGCATAATATTTACAATGTTTACGTTATATATCCAAAACACATAATAACAATCATTTATCACCAAATATCTTCACTAATGTTTCAGGGTAAACTTTTTGAGACGACTTTCTAAATAATTTAAACGTCAAAAGCTTTTTTATAAATTTGTCCCAATTAAGACCACTGTAAATTAACTAAAAAAACAAAGCCGTCCTACCAGTTTTTTTCGAATATTCCTGTTTTTTCTCAACTACACGTATGTACATAGCGTGGTGTCACGTCACACATGGGCGTGGGATTTCACCCTCTGTAGGTTTTCGCACAGCCTGACCCCCCTCCCCTATATCGTCAACTGCCAAAGTATTAATTAAGAAACACATTACTTAATTAATTAGAAGTTATAAACATGAATCTAATTAAATACTAACTTAGTGGGTTAGACGTTACGTTAGGAAGAAAATTAGTTGGTCGTCACGTGCAAAATTTCAGTCAGTGTTTTTGTAATTGGGCGTTAGCGAGCAAAACTTGTGAACAAATATGTTTTGTTTTAAGCAAATTAAAACTGAAAATTGCCGTCTACAGGTGAAAAATGAATAAGTTTTTTAACCAAAAAATAAATTAATACCTATATTTAGTTAAACAAAGCATTGTTATCATGTCTAAACCGGGCACATTTATGTACTTTACGCAACTGATTAATGATAAATTTAGCAAATTGTTGACGTTTTCAAACACTTTGTTTACTATTTTTTGCAAAACACCTAAAAGATAGGGTGATTTTTGTTATGGCGCACTTTTTTGTGTGCCCAAAAGTGCGTCACAAGAATTTTAAAATCTAAAAAAAGTTCCGCATATTTTTAAATTTGTGTTTTCAGCATACTTCAACGATAAGCTATACATTTGTCAAAAGTCACTGAAATAATTTCACAAAACGGTAGGGGGTTAATTTTGATTAATTCAGCACAAAGGCGAAATTTCATGCTACAGAATAACTTCCATACTTAATTTAGTAAAAATGCCGTTGTATTATAGTATAAGATGTTATATATATTCAAGACTAGTACCTACGTGTTAGGTTAATCTTCTTACGATTTAGGCATCCTACTCATAACGTGAACCTAAATTTGCAAAGCTCGAATACAATGAAAGCCGTTTGCAGGAACAATTGCTTGTAAATGCTTCTGTGCGGGGAGTATGTTAGATTTTATGTAAATTATGTAAAATTAACGGGATTCGAGCGAGAACCTTTATTTTTTACCAACCGCCCCCTCCCTTGGTTCATAATCGTCCTGAAACACACAGGGTCAAGAGCAAGAACGCATTTCAGTCTGGAGATAAGGGATAAGCTAAAGTACATGGGGGCCTATTCCTTTACAGGATTAAAGGGTTAATTTTAATCGGACTAAACGGTTGAAAAATCATGCTAAAAATGGTATAAAACATCCGGATGAAACGACTTAAGGTGGTAGTTGCGTTTTCGAGGTTTTTGTGATTTCTATGTAAACTTTGCGCCACCAGTACTCAAGTTATAAGTGACGCCTGAGCATGAATTTTTAGGACAGTACTGTAAAGGTCAAAATCCCCAGGCATGTCTCTCACTTTTTCGAAATTTCACCTGTGGACGTTTTTAGAGTGTTTCAATTACAAGAACATATCTTAAATTTTCGGTGCGTTTGCTTTTCAGCTATTTTCTCAGTAAATTGACTAGTTATTAAAAAAGTGGGGGACATGCCTGGGGATTTTAAACATGTCAAAAACCTTACCAACGTTCAGCCCCAACAGGTAAGCGTATGATTCAGAGCTGTGGCGCAAACTTTTTGTAAAAAATTGTAATATTTGGGAAAGGACCTTTCTTTAGTCGCTTATACTGGAAACAATATCACAGGTTAAATTTCAATGCATGGCATGCATTTAGGAAAGATATTGTTCTACCTAATGCAAAAGACCGCTTGTGATGTGAGTTTGTATACGCTGAGCTATGGCTTTGCAAAAAAACACCTAAAAACGCAATTACCCCCTTAAATTTTCGCGCACAGCTTTTTCGACTAAACGGACTTAGATACACACTACACATACTACTGTTAAGCGCGCATGTTAAATCCGTTTAATCCAGTATATATGTAGTAGTTTAGAAGCGAGTTCGGACTAAAATTAGGCCGCTGATTTAACTTGACTCATCCTCATTTACACCGTTAAGTCCGATATTTCCTTCCTAAACCTCGGACTAACATAAGTAGTCCGTTTAATCCAGTAAAGGAATAGGTTCTGGGCTTAGCGGACGTTTGCTTTTTACGCAGCGGCCTCGCGGCGGCCTCAGCCGCCGCGTATATACTATAGTGCAAACGTGTGGCGTCAAGAGCACACAAATGCACCTATTCTAGTGTTAAACTGCTGCTAGGTCAGCAATTAACACTGTTTGTGTGAGCGTGTGTGTATAGATCATGTGTGTATATACGTATGATGAGTGCCTGCTCAGTGCTCTCATTTACGTCTGTTTAGTGCTAACAACTTTGGCTTGCATAAAACAAGTATTTAACAAAACCTGTCGCAGCTATGTTTCGTGGAATGTTCATTAGTGCGTCGGAAGTGAGAAAATTTGAACTAGTCCTGAGGACATGGCAACGTTGCCCAGTGTGCGGTTACGGAGTCCATCTATGGAGTATGGACGCCGTTCGCTATAAAACAACAGCTGAGCCGTCTAGCGTACATCAGCTGTCTAGCACACGATGAGCGTGAGAGTTGTTTAGCTGCTTTAAAATGTGAGCTGTTACTCGTAGAAAATGGCTATTATGTACGATTTTGCAATACAATGATCAATTTCGAACTTAAACTTTTCACGTTGCATCTCTTAACGTAGTTAATCAAGATTTAAGCAAAACTGACCCTCCATAAATTTTTTCTGATGTAGACATTTTTGGTTATTACTGGTGACACTGTTGGCTAAAGTTTAACACTGATAGTAATTGGCAAGTTTTTTAAATATGCTCGCTTCATTTTTAAGTGCCGCGTTTTATATTCGAAGAATATCCTCAGCACTGCAAGCAACTCGCAACGCAGTCTATCTAAAAAGTTTATCCTTACTCGCAAAACGTGCTTGTTTCAAATTATAGTGTCATTGGTTTGCACAATCGAATAAGTAATGACTGTATAGTATGAAATATTCTATTGTATTTACTTATACATATAGGTATACTCATACCTACGTAACAAATACCAACTTCAATAACAACTTGGTGTGAGTTTGTCTACAAAATTTGTGAATTTTGTGTCAGTGTCAAATATATCCATAAGTCATAGTTTCAAAAAATACCACAAATTCTTACATAGACAATTTATATATACTTTATCAACCACAAACTATCAAAATATGGTCAATCATTAAAGCAATCAGCCGATACTAATTTCTGGGGTCAGGGAAAGTTTGAAAATTTGCAAAAACCTGCGTGCGACAAAGTTGAGACAAACTTTCATCTTGACAAAGCAAATTTTATGTAGCCCAGTTATTTGAAGGAACAATGATCACTCATTAACTGACTTTTGACCTCAGCTAGAATAATTTCAGTCCATTATATTTAAAGTGAAAAAATTCACAGAAAAACAGATAAATTATTTCATAAATGTGAAAAATTAATAAAGTTTACGCTTTGACTACTGATAAAAATCGTGGGTTAACAGGTCATAAAAGTAGATAGGCTTCACAAGCCGCAGGTAGTCTGCGTTTTAGTTTGGTCTAGACCCTAGGATTATACACACTTACATATATTATTATATATACCGTACTAATGTGAAGTAAGATAGGCCCCTCGGATATCGGAGTTACGACAGCTCATCATCGGCTCAGTAGCTCAACGGTAGAGCGCAGGTCTGCAGAGTCAGAGATGTGTGGTTCGAATCCCGGATGGGTCTTTCTGGTGATGATGGTGTATTTATTTCAGTAAGAATCCCCCCTCACTTTCTTGACGATACTAATAAAACATCGCATTGTATATAATGCAGTTGGTACAGTTCGGATATAACCACATATGAACGTGGGCGGAAGTCTTGCCCCAGATTGGGCCCCACTCCTAAATTATCAATTTTTCAATTGCCCAGCCCCCTTAGATTTCCAGTGTGCTTACAGCATTGTCCGTTCAGACGGTTAATTTACGAAATAATCACATTACAAACTGACCTGATACACTAGCGTGATAATTTCGTAATTTTGCCGGTTGAACGGACATGAATAGAACCTAACGGTGCACCAGCTAAACGTAACGTAACCAGTGCAACTTAGGCCCTATTCCTATTCCTATAAAGGATTAAAGGTTAATTATAATCGGACTGAACGGTTTAAAAATTATGCTTAACAATTAGGGATGTCGCGGATGTCACTTTTTTGACATCCGCGGATGCGGATGTCGAGTCCTGACATACGCGCGGATGCGGATCTTTTTAGAATACGCTCTAGACAAGTTATGAGATGAATTTTTCACCAAAAATTACTAAAAATACATGTATCAGCAAGAATGAGACTTGAACGAGATAAACCTAACTATATAAACGTTGTGTATTCCTATTTTGTATCTTCTACTACTTGCACCGCCAGTCACGGTTCGTTTTAAACGCTATTGGCTAACCATGTGCCATCTCAAGGGTTATTGGCTTGACCATCCAGCTACTTGATGCTGTGTAATAATTGTTTTACTTGGTGCATATAGACATCAAATTTCAAAGTTTCAAAATGCTACCTTCTATGTAAATCCGTAAATCCTGCGAGGTTAAAAACTGATAACAATTGATTGGCTTCTTAGCAGACTTGTCTCTCAATAATGCAGAACTCGGTTCTATTGTGCGCCAGTATATAAAATTTTGTGAACTGTAGTAAAACCTAACTTTGAAAAAAAATCAAATTGTAACCAACAATGCAGATAGAAATCATGAAGAATAATTTTCAGTATATAACTGCTGTACGAGCTAAAATATTTGTGCATATGTACGTGCACAAAAAGCAGAATTGCCGTCTGAATGTCGACATTTGTAGTGGCATCTGCCGAATCTGAAACGTCCGCACATCCGCATCAAATTTTTGCGGATGCAGATGCAGATGTCAAAAAGTTGCGGATCATCCGCGGATGCGGATGCGGATATCCGCGACATCCCTATTAACAATGCCATTCCAAAACCTCCTGATTAAACGGACTTCACTTTTAGCGCGCTGCTTTTTAATCGGACGTAACTAAGCACGCTAATGTTAAGCGTGCATGTTAAATCCGTTTAGTCCAGTGGTAGTTTTGGAATGGGGTCAGACTAAAATTAAACCGCTGACTTATTTTAACGCTGTTTAGTTTAACGTCTGTTTAGTCCGAGTTGTCATTCCAAAACAACAGACGAAAATCAGTCCAGTGCGTTTAATCCGGTAAAGGAATAAGCCCTTAGATCCTTTTGAGGATAACGAACTGTCTAAGCTCAACTACGCTATGTCTATTGTCTATACTTGATTAAGTGCTACGTTGTTAAACTACTAACTTTAAACCTGAACCGCTAAGTAAATAAGTTTTTGGATAAGGCTTAAAGATCGCAAACAGGCCTTGAGAAACTTTACATCTGCAATTTTTGGGCAGCAATTTTGTGATACAGTGCTACTTTAGTAGAGTTGTCAGTACGAATTAGTCCTTTTTCTGTGTTATCTAAATGTTGGCCAAAATCTCCAAAACTCAAGCCAAGTAAATTTTATCACAGTTCATCTAACTACTAAATTTTTAAACCACTTTGACGCCTACTATGTCGCGTTCGATTAGAGAAAATTAACAAAACAAACTTCCTTAAACTGAAAACTTTACCGAAAACTTGACAATACTAGTTTTTATTATTAGTTGGGATTTAGTTAGAAAATTAGCACACTCACTATAATTATATTACTGCATTATGCATAGCAAAATAGTTTTTTCTGTTTTTTTCAGTTTTAGTTTAAATTCAGCTCACTGAATGTCACTGTTTACGTCACTGAACTGAATTTAAACTAAAGTTAAGTTGCGTAAACTTTTTTAATAGGGGGCGTTGAGATTTGTACTATTTCTTGCTCCATTTAGATTAATTTATCAATCTGTATTTACCATTTCACAGCGGGAAACTAAACCAAGGTCGGGAAATTTTTTGAGTTAAAAATAACACCAAACAATAGGTGGTCGTAAATTAAACCGCCAATGCTCGAATACCGCAAGGAGTTTTTTAACCATTTTTTGCACTTTTCGCATAGCATTGATCTTTAAAAAATTTGAGGGGGCTCTGCTTCTCATTTGCATATTTAATTATCTGTGATATACTCCCTTAGGAAAATTGCAAAGCCCAAAATTTATGAACCCAAAAGTTTAAAGTGATGTTGACTCTATTTTGTGAAGTCTTATTTTTATCCCCACCCCTTATTTGGAACTCCGATATACACAGTCACTGCTAACTACGTAAAATCTGACCATGACGTGTTCACATTACAAATTTATCCAAAGTTTTAAGTAACAAAAATACAATATGCCAGTCAAATAAATTAGCGGCGGAATACTTGTGCAAACCAGTAATGGGCTGATAGTAAATGACAAAAATTGTTTTCTTAAACAAAACTATGACAAAAATGTTTAATTTATATTTCAAGTCTTTTTACTACCGTAAACTATTACTGTTTTACAGCACACATACAGTTCAGGTATATTATTGTAAACAGGTCTACAGTATATAAAGTCCAGATTTTTGCCCGTACACTCCAGTTGTTGCTCTGAACTGACTTGAGGTGGTAGTTGTGTTGTGCCAAAGACACTAACTTTCGGACCAATTTTGCCTGGAGCTATTCTGCCCTAGCAGAAACCATGCAGCATCTTATTGTCGCCCTCGCCTGTTTGCTAACGACAAGCACTGCCCTGACTGTGCGCAAATCTCCACAAAGTGAGTTCACTTTGATTCTGTTGAAACGCCATTGAGCCCACAGACGCACATGGGGGCTGGGTAGTAAGCCCCCCCCCCCCAGATTTGAGATTCCGGGACAAGCCCCCTCCTTAGTACTGAAAAAAGGTGCCTAGAAATTCAACATTTGCCTTAGATCGCTGTAAAATGCTTCACAAATGAGCAAAAAACAATGGCGAAAACTATACAAATTTTGCAAAAAGCTATCCCATTTTTAGGTAAAAATTGAAACTTTTGTGTGGTTGTGAATTCAAGCTTCCCGAACGTAAATTTCGAAGCATTTCGAATATCAAACCCCTCTCAATTTTTGAAAACTCAGGGACAAGCCCCCCCCATGCTGAGACAAACAACCCTTTTTATTAATAATAAAGTGCATAATATCCGCTAAACTTGTATAAACCTTTTTTGCCCACAGGAAACCAGGTTGAAAATTAGGAGTCTTAAAAAACCAGCTAGCGCCGGCTGTCTATTGTTTTAGGCTCGTCGTCTACGTCACCTGCGTCCTCTGTGGTTTTAGGAAACTGGCGGACGGGCGGACGTCGTTGTGCGCCCTGCGACGCGCCTTGCGAGAGAGTGGACGCGGGCAAGAACTTCGTCTGCGGCCTGTGCATTTGCCCCACAGAGCCGGAGCCGGTCTGCGAGGACTGCCCCATGCCCTGTATTCCCTCCCAGGAGCTGACCGACGAAGGCTGTCCGGCACAGTGTATTTGCCCCGCGGAGCCCGTTCCATTTTTCGGCTGGTTGCCCCTAAGTCGCGACTGTGCCAGCCCCTGTTCCTATGACTTGGCCAACGACAAATGCATTTGCCCCCAGAAAACAACAGGGGGCAGTCAGCTATCCCCACGAGGCCGGGTGGTGGACTTTGCAGCCCCCGAGGGTCACTGTGGTTGTCCCTTTCCCTGCATTCGTAGCGGAAATCTGAGCAAATGCGAGTGTGACTGCCCCCCGCCGCCCCAGGCCAATTTGCCCCTAGACTGCCCCAATGCCGACGAGCCCTGCCCAGGCTGGTGCCCCATTGGAATCGACGAAAACGGCTGCGAAGTTTGCGGCTGTCACGATTCCGACTCCAGACGTCCGCCCCCCCGGAATCTGGGCCGACCGGGCCGTCGCGGCGGTCGCAAACCCCCATCTAAAATCGAGCCTGAATTTGCCTAAACCTAAACCTGTTTGCCTAAATTTTCAAGTTTGCCAAAATGTAGATATATATACCAAATCTGGCAAATATATATGTAACTAAAGCATCACACTTCTCTCTACAACTTCTCGTGTTGACCCAAACTGTAACATTTACGGTTTATGCTAGACTGACTTAACGATTACAACGGGTGTTAAGTTTCTATTTTATCTCTTGCTTTGTAAACTTAGTCCTACTCAAACAAAAAATGCAATCAAAAAAGAACAAAAACGATACCTACAAACATTGAGCTTGAAAAATGATATAGATATATATAATATACTTTGAAATAGTAAATAGAAACTGTCAAAGCAACCAGAAAGTCACAATCTAGACCCAAAGTCAAGTAAATTTTGATTGAGTAGGACCTCTAACATATTATATACCCTTAATGTCACTAGTACATTAATCGGTGTCCCTTTTATATACATTCCGTGCACAGCTGTGATTAGCTTAATATTATGGTGTATCTGTACTCTACTGTATAATTTCCTTTTCATGGAATATTGTGGTCCGTAACTCTAATTTCCAACCTATTCAGATTCTTGAATATATAGGGTGCGATTCACAAAGCGCGTTCAACTTCGACCCGGTCTAAGTCGAACACGTGATCGCATGCTATATATACACATAGTGTAGAACATATATTTCATTACGATGTTCCATTTCATTCTAGAATAACGTTTTAGACCGAGTCTAACTAAAGCTAAACGCCTTTTGTAAATCCTAGCCATAGTGTTTGCGCTACATGTATTAAGAATCCGCTTTGGCTGATTAATAGTGTTTACTATGTATTTTTAAAATATTCTTCATTTTTTACGTCACGATGACCACTCGATTTTGTTAATAGCCTTATATAATTTAGTAAAAATTAAAAAAAGTTTTCCCTACTCTGACTTTGAATACATATATATATATTTTATTATATTTTTTTTTTTTTTTTTTTTTTTTTTTTTTTTTTTTAAATACATATATATATATTGTTCTGTGTACTTGAGAAACACAACAGAACTCGAGAACTATTTTTCCTGCATATATAATATCCTGTATATAAACTTGACGTAGCGACATACGTGGGTGAAATTCTACTGGTTCAATTTTAACCTAATTTTCAAATTCTGACTTATAACAAAAAATTTAAGTAAGTAAAATTTCGGATTACTAATTACACCTACTTACTCACGCATGATGACTATACTTGCAGTACTTCCGTTACTGTTTTTGTAGAATGTAGTTCAATATAATTTTAACATGTCCATTTAATTATAGTACGTAACACGCTATGCGTTTGCTATAATATGTAAAATACGTATATATATGTATGTAACATTGTAACTAATGTATCGGTATTTTAGCTTTTCCCTGTAACATTGTTTTTTTCTATGTATGATCCCATAAAAAATGAACGTTTCTCACTGCAGGTTTTCAAAGAACGCCCAACTTGCTAAAATCTATATTTTAAAAAAACAAACCACCATTAAAGCTTATGAAAAAAGCTTAGTCATTTTGCCAGTTTCATTATTTCGTTTTTATGTCGGCTGAACGGACATACGGCTTAAAGTATAAATTCACCACAAACCTGCAGAGAAAGACGAACATTAAGCGACACCAGTTCATTTTGAACTGTTTTCTGAATTTACAAAATAATTATTAAACGTTTGTTTGTTTGATTTGAAGAAATAAAAACTAAAATTTTAAAAGTGTCTGTCTCAATACTAAGCCTTTATGACCTCATAAAAAACCCATCGCACTGCGAGTTACAAAAAATCACATTCCAACGGTGAAAAACTTGAGAAATTAACTTTAACTATTCCAGTGGCATTTTAATGCGTAACAATTAAAACAAATTTCAAACTATTAAAATCGAGCAAAAATACGTGCATCTAGACTTTGCAAAAAACGTTTAAAATTAAGCATCTCTGTTTATCGAAACTTTTGATACTAAAAAACCTACATATTAAATTATTAATAAAATGTGAAATTTACGGCTTCAGTAGGAATAGATTACAAAAAACGATTAAAAAATTCGTCAACTTTTGCGTTAAAAATGACACGAAGTTAATTTGACAGAATTCCGCCAAGAAACCGGTTTCCTATAATTGTTGCTGCTTGACTTTTTGACAATATTTCTCTACGACGAAACAATTAAGAAGGACAAAAGAATCCTTCTAGCAAAGCAAGACCAAAAAATATAGAGTTGATGTTAAAATTAGTTTGACATGTAACGCTAAGCGAAGTTATTGCCAAGAAACACGGATGTTCTCAACTTCTTACAGTCATACTAAACTTTCGCACAAAATATACCGTACGTATATACGTACCGAAAACAAGCAGTTCCAACTTCCAACCTTACAGGACTTGATCCGAGTTTAATAGATTAATAAATACAGTGGCGGATCTAGAAATTCTCCATGGGGGGGGCTCGGACCCAGATAGGCCCCCCGACCAATAGGCCACATTTTTTTGAAATGTGTTAAAATGGACTTAAATGCGATTATAACGCAAAAAACGACACATTAACACATTTCGTTAAAAAACCAATTTTTTGAACCGAATTTTTATTGAACGTAAAACTGGAGTTCAAAATACCTAAAATTACAAAACCGGCGCGCCGGCGAGGGAGGGTGCACCAGCTAGCCAATTGAAAACAGTAAGAAGATTTTTGGCACTACGAACCATAAAATTACTTAAAATGTCAATTTTACCCCAATAAAACAGCTTAAATGATACACGTATATAACAGTGTATTAGCAAATAAATAGTGCACAATGCACAAATATATACATATATACGCTTTCATAAAAGACAAAAGCAAGGACAAAAGCAAGGAACAGTAAAGCCATAAGGTTGCAGGGGTCTGGGGGCGGCAGCCCCCAGAACAAAATGTGAGAAAATTTTTATTTTTAGGCTGAATTTGATCAATTGGAGACGTATAGGAAACTTTTTCCTGCCAGGCTATAAAACCAAATAGGTGGGATCCTTGTGTAAAAGTTTAGTCGTTGAAAGTTTCTAAGGAGGGCACTGGCGGTCCCAAACTTTGATTTTTTTTTTGGGGGGGGGTGAGGTCTGCAGAATTTTGTTCACTTTTTATGATAGCGTTTTTCAGTTTTACGGTATCTTGTTATTGCCGCGGCCATATCAAGGCAATGAGTTGAATGTGTTTGTAAGTAAAACCAGTGGCGTACCCAGAAAATAAATGGAGATTTTTTCAATTTTTAGGCCGAATTTGGTCAACTGGAGACGTATCAGAAATTTTTTCCGACAGGAAAATAAAACTAAATATGGGAGCATTAAAACAGACAGTGTATGTATCACACACCTAAATGCAGCACGATGTACTCGTGTAGACATGCAAATGCAGTCTAATGTACTTGTATATACATGCATAGGCTTTGATGAAGGATAAGAAGAAGAAATAGTAAGCCACATAGTCGCAGAGGTCTGGGGGCGGCAGCCCCCAAGAAAAACAAATTGTGGAAAATTTTTCATTTTTAGACCAAATTTGTTCAATTGGAGACGTATCGGAAATTTTTTTCGGCCGATCAATAAAAACCAAAGGAGGGACCATTGTGTCAAATTTCAGTCTGAACAAATTTCGGGGGGGGGGCTATGAGGACCTAAATAGGCCCCAGAACAACATGGAGAGGGGCCTATCTAGTCCAGAGCAGGCTACAAGGGCCTAAAAGGCCCAAAAGCAACATCGAGAGGGGCCTATCTAGTGCACAGCCGACTACAAGGGCCTAAATAGGCCCCCAAGCAATTTGGAGAGGGGCCTATCTACATAGTCCAGAGTAGGCTACAAGAGCCTAAATAGGCCCAAAAGCAACATAGACAGGGGCCCATCTAGTCCACAGCCGGCTACAAGGGCGCCGCCCCCAGAACAAAATGTGAGAAAATTTTTATTTTTAGGCTGAATTTGATCAATTGGAGACGTATAGGAAACTTTTTCCTGCCAGGCTATAAAACCAAATAGGGGGGATCCTTGTGTAAAAGTTTAGTCGTTGAAAGTTTCTAAGGAGGGCACTGGCGGTCCCAAACTTTGATTTTTTTTTGGGGGGGGGGGGTGAGGTCTGCAGAATTTTGTTCACTTTTTATGATAGCGTTTTTCAGTTTTACGGTATCTTGTTATTGCCGCGGCCATATCAAGGCAATGAGTTGAATGTGTTTGTAAGTAAAACCAGTGGCGTACCCAGAAAATAAATGGAGATTTTTTCAATTTTTAGGCCGAATTTGGTCAACTGGAGACGTATCAGAAATTTTTTCCGACAGGAAAATAAAACTAAATATGGGAGCATTAAAACAGACAGTGTATGTATCACACACCTAAATGCAGCATGATGTACTCGTGTAGACATGCAAATGCAGTCTAATGTACTTGTATATACATGCATAGGCTTTGATGAAGGATAAGAAGAAGAAATAGTAAGCCACATAGTCGCAGAGGTCTGGGGGCGGCAGCCCCCAAGAAAAACAAATTGTGGAAAATTTTTCATTTTTAGACCAAATTTGTTCAATTGGAGACGTATCGGAAATTTTTTTCGGCCGATCAATAAAAACCAAAGGAGGGACCATTGTGTCAAATTTCAGTCTGAACAAATTTCGGGGGGGGGGGGCTATAAGGACCTAAATAGGCCCCAGAACAACATGGAGAGGGGCCTATCTAGTCCAGAGCAGGCTACAAGGGCCTAAAAGGCCCAAAAGCAACATCGAGAGGGGCCTATCTAGTGCACAGCCGACTACAAGGGCCTAAATAGGCCCCCAAGCAATTTGGAGAGGGGCCTATCTACATAGTCCAGAGTAGGCTACAAGAGCCTAAATAGGCCCAAAAGCAACATAGACAGGGGCCCATCTAGTCCACAGCCGGCTACAAGGGCTTAAATAGGCCCCAAAACAACATGGAGAGGGGCCTATCTAGTCCAGAGCAGGCTACAAGGGCCTAAATAGGCCCAAAAAAGCAACATAGAAAGGGGCCAATCTACTCCACAGCCGCCTACAAGGGCTTAAATAGGACCCAAAACAACATGGAGAGGGGCCTATCTAGTCCGCAACAGGCTACAAGGGCCTAAATAGGCCCTAAACCAACATGGAGAGCGACCTACATGTATCCG
>JASANF010017328.1:0-28367 GCA_030248245.1 Trissonchulus sp. WLG1_4
TGTTAAGGTTAGGCGCGGCCCATGTCAAATGCAGTTCAATTAACATTCACAAGGCAGACAACGGCGAAAAATGCCAAAAAACTGTAAATTAGACGGGTAAAAGTCATTGAAAAAGTATCTTACTCACCAAAAATTCTCTTAACTTTTTGTATGTATACTTGATATATGTATTGCTTGTTGAGTGTGTAAAAATTAGGCGTGGCTCATGTCAAATCTAGGCAAATGAACGCTTACAAGACAGACATGAACCAAAAATGCAAAAAAAACAGCAAATTAGACGGGTAAAAGTCATTGAAAAAGTATCTAACTCCCCAAAAATTGTCTTAATTTTTTATATTCACACTTTTTATATGTATTACTTGTTGGGTGTGTGAAGATTAGGCGCGGCCCATGTCAAATGCAGGTAAATTAACGCTTAAAAGACAGACAACGACCAAAAATGCGAAAAAAACGGCAAATTTGACGGGTAAAAGTAATTGAAAAAATATCTAACTCCGCGACAATTTTCTCCATTTTTTCTTTGTTTACTTGCTATACGTATTGCTTGTTGGGTATGTAAAGATTAGGCGCGGCCCGCATCTATGGGCCAAGGTACAGGGCGAAATATTAAAATTTGACCAACAAAGTTCATCAAGCCGCAGATCAAAAACAACCTATAGGTTAACTCTGCAGCAAACTACAGCTGCATTTGCTACACTACCTAACAAAGTATACATACGTGCACTTCTATGCAATTTTTCAATCAATGCAATCAATCATGCAGAGTACAGCAACCGTAAAAGTGACTTACCTTGTAAAAACCGAGAAATGTGAAAAATCGCGATTTTTGAAGATCAGTATCTCGTAAACGGTGAGGTTTCAGGCCGAACAACTTCACACAAATTCGTTTGACATTTAGTGCTATCATATATGTAAAATTGAAGCAAATCCGTGAGGGTCGATTTTTGAGGTCGCCCAAGCTATCATTGCTTATTTTCTCAGAAAGCGTGTCATATATATATTAAAATCACACACTCTGGTCATGCCGATCGTAGTCACTGTCAGCTTGTTGACGATATTTGATTGCAGTCAGTAAGTAGTCAGAACATGTACACGGGGTCTCAGTCTGAGCTCTGAGGGGGCTTGTCCTTGATTTTTAGAAGTTTTACGCAGATACGACGTAGGCTATCAAACGTACTGGGGGTTCAACTCAAACGCTTTCAGGTAATTTATGTAGTATTTTTAAATCATAAGTAGCAACTTTTAAGTTCCTAATTTTTTCTCAGCACCAACAAAGGGGGCTCATCCCGAAATCTCGAATGGGGTGGGGGCCTGCTCCCATGACTCCCCACATAAATTGTAGACTTTAAAGTGTAAATTATACTAACCTGAATCTCAAAGCACGGTCAATACATACATCTCACGCGCTCGTTGACCGAACAAAATTAGAAAAGCGAAATTGAACAGCGGCTGCAATTCATGACAGCTGAGAAATAAAATCTAATGGCTGAATTCTTTTAAAAATGCACGAATAAAAATATGCTCAAAGAATAATTCTCCAAACACAGCTCCGTCATAAAAAAGTTTTATTAAACCTGCTGTACAAATAATAACAATAACATTTCAACGTTTTAGGACCGATGTCATATCTACAGCCGTACGTCCGTTTGGCCGACAAAATGACACTACAAAGTAAGGTACTACAATAATAATGCACTATGACTCTATTTTTTCGAAAAAAGTAACTTAGACAATACGACTACAGTTTGAATCGACCTGCTAATAGTATGCTTATGGCTTCATTATGGATTCGAAACTGCTCAGAAAACTAATAAACCAGCACATATAACTCATCAGTCTTGCAAAGAGTACAGTCTTACGTCTCCACAAAGCTAACCTTAACCAATCTTCGAACAAAACCGTTTGAATGAAAGTTAGAAAAATACACAAAACTCGAGATTGTGGTTAATATTGGCATTACAGACTTAAACAAATCTAACCAGTGTCCTATACAATACAAGCGTAATGTATCATAGTTTTGAATCAAATGTATCAAAATTCAGAAAAGTTACATTACGTTGCGTTATGTTGGAAAGACTTCATCTACGGTTTTTTTGTTAATTTTCAGCTGAACACTACGAAAATTCTTACTGCTTCTACTAATTTCACAGTCATAAGAGTACACGAACACGACCACGTTAATACATAACCAATGAACGATTAAAATTTGAAATGCGATAAACATTAGTCTAGTTTGTCTGGCCACGTTCGTTGGTGACTTCCAGTTTTGTGGTCGTAATAATATTTAACTATGAGATTTTAGTGAACACTATGACTGAAGATAGGAACACCACTATGCTTGGGCTCAAGCCCAGGACAAGATGGTAAGAAAATGGCCACGACCAAAAAGGATAGCAAAAAAACATTATAACACACGTAGGTTTAAGGTGGTAGTAACGTTTTCGACAGTTTTGCAGGAGTAACACTTGACAACTTACGATTAATTTTCAATCAATAATTTATAGAACGCATAATAATTTAGGAAACTATGATTTATTATGAGATAAATGCTTGCTAAAATAGCTTGAAACAATGATTATTAATTTTCACAGAAAATATTTTTCAGCCAGTTACGACAATTTTTCGTAAATTTTATGTTTAGCTAAGCCAAAGGAGTAGCTAGTCAAAACGACCGTTTATTGAAAAAAGAAAAAATGACACACGGGCATGTCAAAAACCTTCAATTTAGATGCCAAAACTTATCCTTCCGCTGTTTACTTTTTGAGATTACGTCACATTTATGTAACATATCTTTTTGAACTAAAGTACACTACACAAAAGTCCGCAAAACTTGACAACTACCAGAAGGATTTTGTTAAAAATTTGGGATAAATTGGCACACATATGTGTCTACTTTATACTAAAATTTCAAAAATTTTGTTTGTTTAAATTTTGCGTTACATAAATTTCATTCACAGAAATCTGTAAAAATGTACTTCCGTGGACTAAATCTCAAGTCTCGATGTTGCAATCTTTTCATGCGTTATTCTACATGTTTTTCAGGCAATTTGTGATGTGTCAATTTTTTTATTTGTATTAATTTAGCCTATATCGTGAAAAAATTAGATTCAAAAATTCGTATATTTTTCAAAATTCGAAAAAATTCAAAATTAAAGGTGCGTAACTTCTTTTCTGCACCATATAAATGCACCAAACTTAACATTAAAATTCATCCTGTTATTGGCTATGTTGGTGTAGAGAATGAAATTAATTGGAGTTACACTGTCATTTTTGCAAGCAAAACAAGAAAAATGCAAAAATTCACGAAATTTGACTACTTTGACAGTGTCTGCTGACTAGCTTGTTACAGATTTACGCTAGATAATGTGCATAAGTGTAGTTTCAGTCAAGTTCTTTAACGTGAAAAAGACAGCTATTAAATTCATTGAGTCAATCAAAAGTTATAGCACGTTATAAAAACTGTCGAAAAGGTAACTACCACCTTAAATGAGCATTACACAAAGACTTATAAAGACATTCGGATCTACAGAAAATTAGACAATTAGTACGCTTTTTGAGACCAACAAAATTAAAAAAAAACACGTTGCTACGTGTTTAATTGCCATGAAAAAGCACTAGCTTTAGCAGTTTTTGCACGAATTTTCATCTACTGTGGTGAAATCCAAGTCAAGCCTGGTTAAATTGTTCCACAAATTTCCATCAAAAATTCATCGCAAACGCAAACCCCGAAAATTCTTTTCGACTGAGCGAACAGCCACTAAATTACTTGACTTAATGCCATTCAGCGTCGGTGATAGTCAATAATTAAATAATAATTATTTAGTGGCCATCTAAGAATCAATCTGAATCACTATTTGCTTCAATCAGAGCTGCTGAAATACGCTTTTTAGGAGGAAACGGTGGTCGAACATGGGGAATATGCTGCACAGGTGGTATTCTAGGGGCTGGTTCTGGTTCTGGTTCAGGATCAGGCTCAATTGTTTCTATTTCTTCAACCTCTGCCTCGGACTCCGATTCATTTATTTCCACAGGACTTTGTGGATTATCCTCCGCATTTTCCATCGGACTTCCTGGCGCTTCCGCTTCACTTTCATTTTCACTATCACCAGCTTCTTCCACATTTTCTGTTTCAAATTCTTCGGCTTCCGGCTCGCTTTCTTCGCCCTGTTGTTCCGCCTCCATATGTTCTTCAGTTTCTTGCTCTTCTTCATTCTCTTGCACTTCATGTTCTTCTTCTTCTTCCTCCTCATGTGCAATTTCCTCGTTCGCTTCTTGTTCTTGATCTTGCTCTGAGCCTGATTCAACAGCTTCAGCATCAGACTGAGCTCTATAAACCAAATATAAACATAGACACATTATATACTACAATGTGAATATCACGTTTTCAACCACAATTAGAAAACAATATAATATATTTCAGGGAGTCTACTGGTGACGAATCATAAATGGCCATTTTATCGATGATTAAACAATGATTCTAAACAGTTTATAGCCATTTATTCCATCATGAAAAAACCTTAAAGAAAGTTATGTAAAAAAACTTCGATTCTGGAACTATCATCTTGAGTGATTTGCAACTCTGGCAAGCTAACTAAAGATACATCGTGATCGTAGTGACTGGGTTCTCTGTACGTATGAGTTCATAATATACACTTGCTATTTCTAAAAACCTCCGCTCTAAACCTTCTCAAGCCAGAGTTTATCTTTCTATGGTTAATGTAATTGCCTGTAATATGCACATGGCTTTCGCTGCGTATCTTTTTTTACAGAAAAATCTACCAATGTCTGTCTGTCTATTTCAGCGTCTGTCTACATCAGCAACAGAAACACTGCACATTAGGATCGTTGGACTTCAATGGTGAGCTGCATTTGCAACAGGAGTCGTCTATATGCAGTTCATAAAGAAGTAAACTTTAAAACCAAAAACTAACTCCTCCACAGCTTCTTCCTGTTGTTCATCAGTTTTTTCGAAATTCCCACTATCGTCTGCTTCGTGTTCATTATGCGAATCCCCATCCTCTCTGTTTGCCTCCCCGCCCTCTTCATTTCCCTCCGCTTCGCCCTCCTGTGTGATTTCCTCTTCAGGGATTTCTTCCAGCTCGGCCTCAGGCTGCAGAGCCAACAGACGGACTTCCTGGGCCGCCTCTTCTTGCTCGTTCAGTTGCCGATGCTGGACAACCAAACGAGAGTTGGATATTCTAGGCGCGCCCTCGCGATGACGACGCTTGTTCAGACGGACCCTGAAACATGAATACACCGCAGTTCAACACATAGGGGGTCATTGAAGTGAAGTCAAGGAATCGCCCACCCCCCCTCCCAGATTTTAACATGCTTAATATTAGGACTTGAGGAAAGGGTTCGACGGCAGTCAACGTGTCAACGGGATAAGACCTCCCAAAGTACACCCCCATGTCAATGTATGCTGGCGACTTAGATTATTCATGTGATGGCCAAAATGCCGACCAGAATATTTGTTTTCCAAGTTGGTAAGAAGTTTGCAAGATCCTGCACTCTCATGGGTCACAACTCTACATATATAGTTTAAATAAGATCACCACGCCCCAGCTGCTAACATTTGGATTTGTAAGCAACGTTAATAGTATGGGCAAAATCAGCTGATGCATAATGCAATTATATGCTGAATTACTGGGTTAGATTATTCAGTCATTTTATTTTCCAGCCGGTTTCTCTTAAACTGCTTATACTAGTTACTGATACATATTCTCCTTGCACTAATGCCAATATAGCTATATACCCACCGTGTTTCCAGTTCATTATAGTACACGCCGTCACTACGGAACACTAAGAAATAATTTTCTTCGTATCCCTTTGAAGCTTTATTTTTCACGTTCCAGTTGTACTCTCTGGCCAGCTTGTAATCATAACTAAAGCACAAAACAAAACAGTTGAACAAAACATAAATTACCTATAAATAAGAGCTTCCAGTCAATCAGAAGGAGTTTTGTGAGTAAATTTTTTTATATTTCACGTGTACTTTAATCAAGAAAATTAATAAAAATAATAAAACTTGGAATTAGAACTAACTCAATGTTATCATGATCTACGAAATTAAAACCTTCATGGCCCACAATAAGATCGGCTAATAGTGCAGTTTGTTCAGGTTTCGTTTAGTTTAAACAATGGTTTCTATTCTTAACATTCACAACTATAACAAGGGTTTTTTTCAAAAAATTTTGTGTGCATAATTGTGCAAAATTTTAATTTTAGTGTGCAAAATTTTATTTTTCTGTGCACACTGTGAATGTGTTTTCTTCGCTTATATAGAAGCAAATATACGCGTTTTTATACATCTAGTGGTATATACGTACGTATCAGTGGCGTACCCAGAAAAAATGTCGGAAGAGGGAATGACTTTCGTTTTTTTGTAATGGTCGAAAAGGCACTTTTTAGCAATCTTAACACTCATAAAACGCCTTACAAACGCAAGATTACTAAACCAAAAAGGTGTAGGGGTCTGGGGGCTGCTAGCGCCCATAAAAAGAGTGGCGATTTTTCCCATTCTTCAAGGCCCAATTTGGTCAACTGGAGACGTATCAGAAATTTTTTCCGATAGAAAAATTAAAACAAAAGATAGTAAGTTACGTCACATCATACAGTGTATATAACACAAGTAAATGTAGCATAATATACTCGTGTAGACATGTAAATGCAGCATAGTGTACTCGTGTATACATGCATAGGCTTTGATGAAAGATTTCGTGGAATTTTGGAATAAAATTTGCATTATAAAAGCAACTTTAAGCAACACCTTGTTGACGAATCTTGGAGATTGCGGGGCCTAGGGCGGCGGTCCCAAGAAGCCACAGCTTTTGTAGAATATTTTGAAATAAATTTTGCATTGAAAAACATAATGTTCATCAACAATTGTCTAGGTACCTGGGTCATTGCTGAGACCTGGGACAGCAGTCCCCTGAAAATGCAGAAATTTATTTCTCGGGCAAAATTTGGTTAATTAAAGACGAAACGGAAATTTTTTGGCCGGGCCATAAAATTCAAAGGAGGAAAAATGTGTAAAATTTGTAAAACATTGTGTGTAAAATTTTACAAAGTAAAAATTTCTGGGGCAAAAATTTTCTACATCCTCCCTTGGTATTTGCCCTTGTTACGTTATCAGTGGCAGATCTAGGGATCTTTCAGGTTGGGTGGACCAATTACCCCGACTTCGTGAGACAATTTAGTTTAGAAGCGTAGATGCCGTAGTTTGTGGAGGTCTGGGGAGCTAGAGACTTATGGTTTTTGACAACGTGTAACACGATTTTTAGAAAAATAAACCTCTAGCAATTTGTACAGCATTTACGCAAATCATGCGCCATTTGCCAAAAAGCAGTATAAAAACCTGCCGCCGTTGATGATGCCGCAATGATATCAGTAGATGCAGGGGTCTGGGGGCGGCAGCCCCCCGAATTTTTTTTCGATATTGCATTAAAAAGTGCATTTTCAGCATATCCCAGGCCAATCGGGAACTGCGCATTATTGTGCAAAATTTTAATTTTTGTGTGCATTTTGTGTTGCGTAAATTTTAAAAAAGTGTGCATTTGCACAGGGTTTTGCACAAAAAAAACCCTGACTATAACACATTACAAACAGAACAGGCTAAAGAGCGCATCAAGCCTACGTTTCTTCGGCATCATAGTCGACCCCCTTGCTGGCATCCTCCTTTCGTTTGTCCAGTGTTTCGTCTGTGGGCAAAAAGTAGGCCACAAACTGCTCCCCGCTTTCGTCCATCATACCACGAATCAGAGCGTGACTCACACCCGCCGATGAACCTCCCACGGGGATTGGGTCTGCATCAAACATAACCTAAAAGAGAAAACATTTAATGTCAAGTTAAACCAGTCTTCACCAAATCCAACAACATTTGCAACCGATATATCTTTGACATGCATCAACAAGTTCAAAAGCCAGTTACAAAAAACTACATGATAGCCAGAAAGTTATCTCAAAGTATATTTTTTACTTCTATTTATCCTCTGGGCGAGCTCACTCCAGCATGCTTTATTCTTTGTATATATGCAAATAAAGAACGATCCAATTTATTTAAACTCGACGCACACAACTTAATGCATATATATTGCATGCAACCATCATTCCTTTTCCTAAAGCTAGGTTACCAAAATTTATGCAAACGAGCTAATCTACCAAACCAACCTGAGCACACGCCATTTTCCACAGCTCAAAATCGGGGAACACGGGCATTTCTTGAATAGCGTAGACGCCAGGCTTACTATAATGTTCATTAATCGACTGCTTAGCCAGGTCGAATGATTTCTCAATGGCCTGAATCTGACTCTCTCGATCTTTGTAAAAAGTGTCCGGATTCAATTTCTTCTTCACATTATAGCCCACCTTGGTTTCATGCCTTTCGGAGGCCACGCCGTAACGATTAAATTCCGAGGAAATATATTCCGTCTTTCGCAGCCATGGCACAACCTTACTGTGTTGCGCCGATCGCCGACTTTCAGGCGCGTGGGCGATTTCATCCTCTAACAGTTTCTCATCTGTGGGATCTAGAGGAATGTTGCTGGGAAAGGGAGGGTCCTCCAAGCCGGAGCTACCAGGCACGCAATAGGTGTCTGGATTAATTAGGTCGATTTTCACGCCCAAATCTGGCTCGGTGAGCAAATCAAATTTAAAGCTTTTCTCCAAAGTTGTCGGTTTATACTGCACGAATCTGAAAATAGTGTGTAGATGCAATGTTTAGACATAATGTGTCAATGTCAATAAATAGTGTATATAACGCAAACTTGAAACCTTATATATAAAGACAATAGGCAATGAATGGGCACCTAAACGTAATATGGGTGGAATGCATAAAAGCAGTCTTACGTTAAAACCAGTCTAAGGCGTTCTATTTCAGTAATTTAGAACATCGTAACGAAAAATTCTACACGTATTACATAGGTTAGAATGTTGCCCTTAGACTGCGTTTAGCAAGACTGAGCTAAGACTGCCATTATCAAGAGTACATAATAGTGTCTCACTCTATTAAGAAGAAGAATGAGACACTCTCCTTTCTGCCTGTGTTATAGCGCAGGCAGATGCGCTGGTCGTTTTGACGCCACATGTTGTCGTTTTATGCAACATGTGGCTAGCCAATCAGAAGCTAGCACCGCTTCTGATTGGCTAAACGCCTGTGCACGTACTCTGGGTTTTTTTTGCGCAAAAACGTTCGCAATTGCGAAAAAATTTTGACGATTGCGAAAAAATTTCAAACCTTTTCGCAAAATTGCGAAAAAATTTTGACGCAGTGGAGGTGAACTCGTAATGTCTATGCGCTGATTTTTGTGGTTTAGTCGGAAAACATTTCCGATACGTCCCCAATTGACCGAATTTGGCCCAAAAATTGAAAATTTCTCCGATTTTTTCTGATCCCCTAGACCCGGACTCGTGCAACTTGGCCGGGTCTTCTCAAATTTCTTTACGGCTGAACATCGGTTGTGAAAATTGTGAAAAATGACACAAAATCCTCAGGACGGCTCCGTAAATTTAAATAAAAATGTCAAAATCGTTGCTTTTTGGCCAAAACTGGTAAAATGCGTCAGTCTTATCCTGTGTAGGCCTAATAATGTTTTATTAACATTTAAATGTAAAATGTACTGCATTAAGTAACAAAAGTAGGTCTGCGAAAAAAATTTTGATTTTGCGAAAAAAAATTTCAAGCTTTTCGCAAAATTGCGAAAAGTTGCTAGCGAAAAAAAAACCCCAGCACGTACTCCGATCAGCACGCAGGTGGCCTCACGTGCTATTGCCTGAAAATTGTCAAAAACACAATTAACTTACCAGTTAACAATTATATTCAGCACATACTAGCAATAATCCCTGAAAACGGTGATAAAAATGTTGGCAAAAGATAATTTTGGGCAAAAAAACAAAAAAAACCCAACCCGACCGATCATGGCAAAATTTAACACTGAAATGGCTGCAATGGCGGCCAGTGTGCTGATTGGAGCACATGAGGCAGCCTGCGTGCCGATTGTATCTTCAGTGTTATATAAACTCTTTAACTGTAGAAAGGAATATTTTAGGGTAGTGCTACGTACATTTTGAATCCAAGTCCGAAAGAAAGAAGACCAACGAACCTTCCAGGACCAAATGGATAAACCAGAAACTTCGGGTCAAATGGTATGTCGGGCAAATTATTGTTGTATTTCACTTTCAGAAGTAAATCGGGAGGTGGCTTTTCTGCCTTTCGTCTGCCAGATGATCCCGGATAATACTGTCCACTATTGTGAATAGTGGGCGGTGCCATGACTTCTAAAATAAAATCAATGTCCTTGACATTCAATGGCTCAGGTGTTTGATTATAGACCGATGGGGGAATAGATAACTACGGATTTTAGGGTTCGATGCAACTGGGCACTGGGGGGGGGGGGGGGTAGTATTTAATTTTTTGCAGAACACCGACCTTAGGGGAATTCCTAATTCGCGAAGCCTCCGGGAGCCCTGAGCCCTCCAAATTAGACTTGCTCCTCTTCGAGCTGCAGATGATTCGGCGGGGGGAATTCAAACTCACATTTTTTTCAACGTAAAATCACGTTTTTATAGGTTTTCGCACGCGCTGAGTTCCTTTTAAGCGCTTTCCAAGCAAAATAACGTTGATTTACGGCTTTTCGAATAAATTTAAATTTTGTCGAAAATCATAATTTTTCCACATACTGGGGCTAGTCGAAAATTATTAAATTATCACCAATAGTATTCGTCCAATACAGTCGTAATATCAGTCTGAAGTTTTCTTTTTGCATAGACAATAGATTAATTACATTTTCCAAGAAAAAATAGCCATCTTTAGTTATAAGTAGCAATTTTTATTAATTTTTTTTATTAAATACGAATACCATAAATACGAATTCAAAACGTCACTCATGCTCAGCATCACGCTTGCGCTGACAGTAAAATTCGGTTCAAAGGTTCAGCTTTATTCATGATTCCACAGAAGCAACTGTTCCTTTATTTGATGCAAGCAACTAAGACTGGTGCAACTGAGGCGGGGGGGGAAATTCAAAGTGATATTTTTTCACCGTAAAAACACGTTTTTATAGGTTTTCGCATGCGCTGAGTTCATTTTTAGCACTTTCCAAGCGAAAAAACGTTGATTTATACATTTTCGAAAAATTTCAATTTTTTGTCGAAAATCATCGTTTTTCGACATACTGGGGCTAATCATCGAAAATTATGACCAATACAGTCGTAATACGAGCCTGAAGTTTGATCGTCATAAGTTAGCACACAATAATATACTTAATACAGCTTTGTTTGCAACATATTTAGCTCAAATCTTAATTTTGCCAACTAAAAAAAGAGGCTAAATATGCATAGTTAGTTAAATTGAGCTAACATATCAAAAGTTTTAGTTTCTTTTTGCGTAGACATTAAATTTATTATATACATTTTTCTAGAAAATTATGCATCTTTGGTCATAAGTAGCGATTTCTAATGAAATAGAATGTCATAAATACAATCTGAAAACGTCACTGATGCTCAGCGCCAAGCTGGCACTGACAGTGAAAGTTAGGTTTAAAAGTGCAGCTTTATTTATGATTCCACAGTAGCTAGGGTCCTTTTATTTGATGCAAGCAACTAAGATTAACCTTTGCTGACCCACCTACTAAGCCTGAGCCTAAGCACTAAGCCTCAGCCTAAGCACTAAGCCTAAGCCTAACCTAAGCAGGGTTTTTTTTTCGTTTTCGAAAGTGTGCAAAATCTGTGCAAAATACTTTTTGACTGTGCATTTTACTTTTGTAGTGTGCAAATTTTTAATACAAAATTTTAGCCCTCTAAGCTTGAAATAAGGTTAAAAAATTGCACAAGCACTAAGGCCCGTATTCACATACTAAGAGTTATTCACATACTAACGCTAAGCGTTTGCTAAGTGTTAGCGCTTAATTTGTACTAAACTGTTATTCACAAAAAAAACGCTTAAAAATTAGTGTTATACTAAACTTAGCGTTTAGCAACTTTTGTGCTTAGTTTTGGCTTTGGTTTGAAGTGCGCTCCCTGCTTGATGTGGATCCGGAATTCGTTATTTATCCGCATTTCCATTTGGTATTTATAAATCCAATTATAGATTTATTTAAATTACTATTTCTTATTAATAATATATATTTTTCTCGAACTATACATTTGTAAAAAATGTTTTCAGCAGGTGGATTCCTGAAAAATGCAAAATCAGCTCTGCATGTTTCAGGGGGCATATCATGAAAAATATAAATTTTCAAATATAAGTTCTTGAAGAAAAATTACTTCGATTAAGATGCTCTACTCAAAAATGTAAAAAAAACGAATTTGGACAACAAAGTGCATTTTTTATTTTTGGCGATTAAACGAGCAAAATGGATCGAATTGGTCGGAAAATGTTACTAATATATCCTAAATTGCATGCCCTTCCTTCCCATGGCGGCCAAGAACCGCCCCCACTCTCCCCACCCCTACCCCACACCATCCACTAACTAAGCGCTTAGCGCTTAGGGAGCTCCCGAGGTCCCTAAACTTAAGCGCTTAATTCTAAGCCAAACACTAAATTTTAAGTATGTGAATACAAAATTGATACGCTAAGTTAAGCGTTAGTGTTTGCTAAGCGCTTAAATAAACACTAAGTATGCGAATAACACTTAGCGCTTATAAGCGCTAACACTAAGTGTAAACACTAAGTTTAAGCGTTACACTTAGGCCCGTATTCACATACTAAGTGTTATTCACAAACTAACGCTAAGCGTTTGCTAAGCGCTAAGCGCTTAAGTATGTTTAGCATGTTAAAAGGTCAAGTTTGTGAATAAAACTTAGTGCTTATAAGCGCTAACACTAAGTGTAAACACTAAGTTTAAGCGTTACACTTAGGCCCGTATTCACATACTAAGAGTTATTCACATACTAACGCTAAGCGTTTGCTAAGTGTTAGCGCTTAATTTGTACTAAACTGTTATTCACAAAATAAACGCTTAAAAATTAGTGTTATACTAAACTTAGCGTTTAGCAACTTTTGTGCTTAGTTTTGGCTTTGGCTTGGAGTGCGCTCCCTGCTTGATGTGGATCCAGAATTCGTTATTTATCGGCATTTCCATTTGCTATTTATAAATCCGATTATAGATTTATTTAAATTACTATTTCTTATTAATAATATATATTTTTCTCGAACTATACATTTGTAAAAAATGTTTTCAGCAGGTGGATTCCTGAAAAATGCAAAATCAGCTCTGCATGTTTCAGGGGGCATATCATGAAAAATATAAATTTTCAAATAAAAGTTCTTGAAGAAAAATTACTTCGATTAAGATGCTCTACTCAAAAATGTAAAAAAACGAATTTGGACAACAAAGTGCATTTTTTTATTTTTGGCGATTAAGGTGGCACTCCTGAAATGTGGGTTTTGGCCATTATTTTGAAAACGCGCAAAAATAAACATGCATCGTAAGAACAAAAGTTGATCAGAAGTGAATTTCCTTCAATTTGATGTGCATATCACAAAAAATTTTTTTGAACAATTTTGAGCAAATTTCGTCAAGAAAAATAGATTTTCACGGAAATGCCTTCACAAGCCAGTGCATTTACACGTATGTAATGAATTTGAAAGGCTGAAAAACACTAGCAGTTGTGTTTTACTGAAACGTAATTGAAAATTTTTGGTGTTTTATTGAGTGTGGTATAATTTTTTTGTGAACTAACGAACTACTTTCTGCATGAGACAGAAATATAGTGCGTGTGAATACAAACACAAATTTTCGGCTTGCGATTTTAAAAAATTGGCTCAACGAAAAAAGTTAAAATTTGGCACATAAATGCACCTTGTTATCTTCGAGCGGTCGCAAAATTTGATTTTTGGCAAATCGATAGTATGTAAAAAATTTAGCCAAATTTATGTTTTTCAAAAATCGCGATTTTAGTGTTTTTCGATATATCAATCATATTCATCAAAAATGACTTTTTGCGACCGCTCGATCACGTTAAGGCGAGCAAAATGAGCTATTGATCGTGCAACAGCTACTTACTTGCGAAGAGAAATCGCAAGCCGAAATTCCACTCATGTTTGGTCTACAGTGAATGCTAATTTGTATCAATCAACTTCATTTTTTGTATTTAGGCATACTTTTACACCAGCTTGCCATTGTGTATTTAAAATTGGCCCCAAACTGCCGTTTTTTTTAAAGTCACATTTCAGGAGCGCCACCTTAAACGAGCAAAATGGATCGAATTGGTCGGAAAATGTTACTAATATATCCAGTGGCGTACCCAGGGGGGGGGCTAGGGGGACATCAGCCCCCCCCTTCGCGGTTTTAGCCCCCCCCTTCGCGATTTCAGCCCCCCCCCTTTTTCATTTTTTTCCTGTGGTCCCCCTTTGGTTTTATGACACCACTGAAAAAAATTTTCCGGCACGTCCCCAATTGACCAAAATGACACTGAAATTTCAAAAATTTCCCAAAATTTTCTTTCGAGGGGATCTCGTCCCCAATTCAGTACTGCTCTAATGATATATATACATAACATATCAGATATTTTGTATTAATAATGAGTAATGCTAACAACTATTATTGGTATTTAGTTATATATATATTTTGTGTGGCTTTTAATTAAAAACCGTGCGGTGGGTGGAGTGGAGGACGAATGCCTAAGGACAGCTTTAGTCACACATGGTTTTTCTTCATTTTTTTCCTGTATACAACGTATTTTTCAGGTTTGCTAGTCCTCCCATGGGCTAATTTTTGCAGCCGTAAATTGATGAAATTTGCCCTCAAATCGAAAAAATTTTTTCGGAGGCCGCTCGCCTCCGGAACCACCGCGCTGACTTTACTTCGCTTTGTGGTGTCATCTCGCTGTGTTTATTCAATGTTCAGACAAATTTTTAAACAAGGATGTCTTCAACATTTAGCTTTTATGGACCGGCCAAAAAAATTTTATGATACGTCTCCAATTCACTGAATTTGCCTAAAAATAAAAAATTCCCAATTTGTTTTCCTGGAGGCAGCCGCCCCCAAACCTCTGCAAACAGTTATATACTAGTCAAGTCAATCAAGTTTGTATGATTTCACGACAAGTGTTGCTTAGAATTGCTTTTTCAATGCAAATATTATTTTAAAATTTTAAAAATGCTCCAGCTTCTGGGGGCTGCCGCCCCCAGACCCCTGCAACCACTATGATTTCACTAAAAGTGTTGCTTAGAATTGGTTTTTCAATGCAAATTTTATTTTAAAATTCTAAAAAAGCTCCAGCTTCTGGGGGCTGCCGCCCCCAGACCCCTGCAACCACTATGATTGCAAGACATCAGACATTTTGTCAATATCAATGCAAGCAGTTTAAAAATTCTAAAAAGCTAAACCTTCTGCAGATTGCCTTGGACTGCGTGTACGTTCCCACCCCCCCCCCCCCCCCGGTCGTTGACCATCAGTTCAGCCCCCCCCTTCGCGAAATCCTGGGTACGCTACTGAATATATCCTAAATTGCATGCCCTTCCTTCCCATGGCGGCCAAGAACCGCCCCCACTCTCCCCACCCCTACCCCACACCATCCACTAACTAAGCGCTTAGCGCTTAGGGAGCTCCCGAGGTCCCTAAACTTAAGCGCTTAATTCTAAGCCAAACACTAAATTTTAAGTATGTGAATACAAAATTGATACGCTAAGTTAAGCGTTAGTGTTTGCTAAGCGCTTAAATAAACACTAAGTATGTGAATAACACTTAGCGCTTATAAGCGCTAACACTTAGTGTAAACACTAACTTTAAGCGTTAGTGTTAGTATGTGAATACGGGCCATAGTATGTGAATACGGGCCTTAGTATGTGAATACGGGCCTAAGTCAGCATGGTGCAATTTCAAAAGTTGACTTAGTCTTTTACAAGTCTCTTCATTACCAATGTGGTTGTGGACTTACGGCAACCAGGACTTAGAAATATGCATGTGTGGGAGCAGTGGCGTAGCCAGGAAAAAATTTCGGTGGGGGGAATGACTTTTCGATTTTTTGAAATGTGCTAAAATGCACAATTGCAATTTTAACGCAAAAAACGACATATATTAGCATATTTTATTCAGAAACAACGCTAATTTTTTGACCAGAGCGACATCAAAAGTAAATATGGATCTCAAAACACCGAAAGTTACAAAACTGCTGGACCGACTAGGGTACAGAAGCCAGCAAATTTGAAAAATTTAAGAAGATTTTTGGCAATTCGAGCCGCAAATTCACCAAAAATGTCATTTTGCTACAATAAAGCAGATAAAAAGATGCATTAAACAGTGTATTAAGCAAATAAATAGTGCACAATGCACCCATGTACACATGCACACGCTTTATTGAAACACAAAAGCAAGAAACATTGAGCCACAAGGTTGCAGGGGTCTGAGGGCGGCAGCCCCCAGAAAAAAATTGGGAAAATTTTTTATTTTTAGGCCAAATTTGGTCAATTAGAGACGTATCGGAAACTTCCGGTCGGACAATAAAAACCAAAGGGGGGACCCTTGTGTAAAATTTCAGTCGGAAAAAATTTCGGGGGGGGGGGGTGGAATTCGCCACATTCCCCCTCCCACTGGCTACGCCCCTGTGTGGGAGCACCTGTGTGGTAACCTCCAGAAAAAAATAGCGATTTTTGTAATTTTTAGACCGAATTTGGTCAACTGCAGACGTATCAGAAATTTTTTCCGACAAAATTTAAAAAAAAAGATGGCAACGTCTCATCGGACAGTGTATTACACAAGTAAATGTAGCATAATATACTCGTGTAAACATGCAAATGCAGCATAATGTACTAGTTTGGGGGAAATTTTTGAAAATTGAAAAAACTTTTTTCAAGTTTCAATTTTAAAAATTTGAGATACTTTGAAACGTGAAAAAATAGTTATCAAGGTATATACAAAAAAGTGACGATTCGGTTAGGTTGTATGAGTGTATGACTTGCGAAGTTGCGAGAAACTTAACATTGGAACGACCGGACGCATGAGAGTAGGAGAGTGACAACCGGAGAATAGTATTTTTTCCCGCTGTTTTGTCAACTTTTGGTTTTTTTTAAAAGTTTCGCACACTTCTTCGTATACCACATTTTATAGTGCATTGCATACACATAGTTTTCTTTGGCAGGCTGGGCTGACTCAGGTGCCAGCGTAGAATCGTCCGTGCTGGTGCAGTAGTGCTACTATCGGCAGTTCTGATAAGTGATAGCAGCATCATCACGGACCAGAAAAGTTTCTCACGCTGTCACAGTTATGTGGGGGGAAGATTTGATGCAACAACCACTCCATAGCCCAAAACACATTTGATTGTACTTAGGTTTTTTCAGATATATACTTAATGTTTTGACATGTGTTGAGAGGTTGGGGCTTAAGAAATTCAATTAAGGGGGTAGTGTCGCGAAAGCAGTCGATTTTGCTCGACTATAAAACATTTTCAGTGAAAGATAGGTCAATGTTCTTTATATATTCTGAAAATATGTTTCAAGGCAAATATATTCGCCAAGTTTCAGAAAAATTGATGCAGCATACAGTTAGCAGTGAAGTCGCAAAGTCGAAAAAATGACGTTTTGAAAACCTATTCACATTCGATAATTTCATCACAACTATATAAAAACTTTTTGTTTAGATTCTTTACACAAAGTAAAAGCACATATGCTCTAGATTATGCACACAAAATTTAGTGCAAATTGCTTGAGTGGTTGTGCAGTAATGCCTGTTTGAACTGTGAAACTGTGCGTAACCTGTAAAGTACTCACAGCAATAATGATAAATTGTAAAAAATTAGACACTTATTTTGAAATCGTAAGAAAAACGAACCTTCATTTTTCATTTTTCTTATTTGTGGCAAAAAATTGTGCGTCAAAACATTACATGTACTTCACAAGCTGGCCAATCTGATATCTTGCTTTATTTTTTGAACTTTTATGTCTCTATTGTGTGATGTCTGGCTCACAAATGGTGATTGGTTAAAAATATTGGTAGATATTGGTAGTCTAGTGTCTGGCAGTATTTATTTGACACCATATGGCATTTCACTAGTTTCTCAGTGAACGTACAATTTCAAAGCAAAAAGTTCTCATTTTGCGGCCTATGAGCAAAACTGCTTTGTCGACACTACCACCTTAAACTGCCACCCAATTCGAGATTAGTAAAGTCGCAGAAGCCGGCAAATTTTTAATTACAAATCAGCTACAAAGTTAGCACTATTTGGTATATAAATGATGGTCAGTGTTTTTACTGCTCAACATAAGAGGTCCCACATACAAATGCAACATCGCTAAGTCAGACAGACAACCCATTTTAGCTCAAACTTTAATATAAAATCTAGCTTGATATACAAAGTTTAAACTTGAAGGTAGCCAGAGTTTGCCGGTGAACTAACATCATCTTCTGCAGCAGACAGTTTTAACCATTTCATGCTTGGCATTCAAATTTGGAAACTTAAATTGTAAAAAAAATCTTTGTGATTTTGGAAAATTTTGAAAACATCAAGTCTCATCTGAAATACCGAGACCACCCTATGGCAGGTCTCGGTTTTGCTACCGAGACCGAGACCAGCCTAGTCTCGGGTTTTTTACGAGACCGAGACCGAGACTGCCAACCCTGGGGGTCAGCCACCCCAGGCTGCTGCTGCAAGTCTTGCAAGTTGCAACCGCTCTGATTTTACCACAAGCGTTGCTTACGATTGCTTTTTCAATGCAAATTTTATTTCAAATTTCTAAAAAAGCTTCAGCTTCTGGGGGCTGCCGCCCCCAGACCCCTACAACTATTATGATTTTACCACACGTGTTGCTCAGGATTCCTTTTTAAATGCAAATTTTATTTCAAATTTCTAAAAAAGCTCCAACTTCTGGCGCCGCAACGCTGCGTTGCATTCCCTGCAAATTCAATCTCATTTACATAGAAATATATATGTTTGCGTAGATTCCAAATTTGTCGCAAACGTATTGCCCCCACCCCCCCCCGTCTCATCTCAAGGTGC
Organism: Trissonchulus sp. WLG1_4; assembly: GCA_030248245.1. Classification (NCBI taxonomy): domain Eukaryota; kingdom Metazoa; phylum Nematoda; class Enoplea; order Enoplida; family Ironidae; genus Trissonchulus; species Trissonchulus sp. WLG1_4. The sequence goes on from JASANF010017328.1 coordinate 18,934, forward strand.
ATCCCCCCCCATTTTTGCGAAATCCTGGATACGCCACTTGTTAGTGCATAGTTTAGTTTAGAATTAGTTTCGCCTCGATAGCACGCCACCGTTAAAAATGCTCCAAGCAAGTGCCACTACGATGCAGTTATTAAAATGTTTCAGCATTGACAGAGTCGAATTTTTTCGAAAACCAGGTGATTTTGAAAAACATTCCCTGAATGCGCTGATTCATTGCATTCTGTATCGGACGAAATGGAATAAAAAAACAGTTTCAAAATTCCAAGTTCTAAATTTTATAATTATTTCCAAAAAATAATGTAGAATTTATGCGAAATTTGAACACTTGTAAACCTTAAAATAATAAAGAAAAGTCTCGAAAAAACATGCCAAAATTTTAGTTTTGTTTGTTTTTCCTATGTGTGTATGTATATATATACCATTTTCCCTAATATCAGTGTTTTTTTTTTAAAATCCAAAGTGCGGATACTTTGCGGACGGCCAAATTTTTTTGCGGACGGATAAAATTTTTGCGGACAGTCGGCAAAATTCATGCAACTATGTTAGGATTTGTCTTTGTGCACTGTTTCATACTCAACAACAGTGGCGTAACCAGGAATTTTTTTCACATATTATCAAATTTCGTTGAAAAAACATTTTTATTTTTGACCAGAGCGGCATATAAATTAAAATTTGAGCCCAGAACACTAAAAATTGCAAAATCGAACAAAAAATGTCGTTTTTATAACACTTAACAGCTAAAATGATACATCAAATAGTGTACTAAGTAAATAAATAGCGCACATTGCAGTGATTAGATACAAGTATGTAGCATAATATACTCGTGTAGACTTGCAAATGCAGCATAATGTATATACTCGTGTATTGTGTATACATGCATAGGCTTTGACGAAACATAATAAGAAGGACGAGAATACAGGCTTGCAGTGGTCGGGGAGCAGCCAGAAAAAACTGGGGGAAATTTTTGATTTTTAGGCCAAATTTGGTCAATTAAAGACGTATCAGAAAATTTTTCCGGCCGGACCATGAAAACCAAACCATAAAAACGGTCAATTGGGTATGCATATTGCATAGGAAAATTTTTTGAATTTTGGACAAATTTGGTGAATTGGAGAGTTATCATAAATTTTTTCTGCCGAATTTGTTTTAGCAAATTGGCTAAAACGCACAAAGATTTCAGCAAACTCTCAAAATTTTCGCCAATGCTAACGTTTGTCAAAACACAGCTCGAAGAATAGTTTCGGTCCCTGAACACAATTCCGGGTTTATTTTTTGTCTAGGACCTACCTATGACCCCCTCAGCAGGGGTACCCCCCCCGAGGGGGTATATACTAAGCGGTCAAATTTTCGAGATTGAGATTTTGGGGTTTTTAGGGGTAATTTGAGCCCCTGAAGGCCTGAACATGAATCCGAGGTATGCCAAGGATTAGGATTTCTTGCTAAGAACGGAGGGTCCATTGCCTAGAATAGAGGCTCTTCGGCCCTAGAAAAGAGGGTCCTCAGCCTAGAATACCTAGAGGGTCCTCTGCTTAGAATAGAGGTCCTCTGCCTAGACTAGAGGGTCCTCTGCCTACGTCGGCAACCCGTTGTAGCGACTTGACTAGTTTTTTCGTTTATTTAAAAACGCACAAATTTCAGATCAGTCTTCACTATAAATATGAGGAAACGAAAAAATCAAGTGTAAGTTAAATGTGCGCTTTGTTTGTATATACAATTTTTCGACCATATATAAATCAATGAATCAATTCCACCGCCCGGTAATTAATTGAAAGCGGTTAAAAAATACTGTTAATTACGAATATATTACGCGGCGGTGGCTCAGAGTCAGTGTGTCGTACTGGGGATCGAGAGGTTCACGGTTCGAATCCTTGTAAGATGAAGCAACATTCACCCAGCCTGTCAGTCACTACTGGTCTGTAAAATGGGGACAAGGAGAAAAATGTGGGCAAGTTTTACTAACAGCGCAATGGGTAAAACATAACCTGCCAAGTAGGTTCCCGACTGGACTAACCCGAAAAGGGAATCTTTACTTTACTTCAATTACAAATAATAATCAGGATTAAAGTTACTTAATACTCGAAGCAAAATTTCTAAAATTTCAGTGAAAATTTGGTCAATTAGGGACGAGCCGGAAAATTTTTTTTGAGAGTGGGAAAAACCCAGAGGAACCACAAGAAAAATCTTTCCTTTCGAGGAATTCCGGGATGCGGACGCATTGCGGACGGCTGAAAAAGAAATTCCGGACGACTCGAAAAAATTGCGGATGTCCGCACTGTGGTCAAAAAAAAACCTTGCCGAATATATAGTGGCATAGTGTGTTTTTGCGTGTATAGGATCGATACATACGTTACATGCTAAATAAAATGCACCATTTATGTAATAAACCTTATTGCTGCGACACCCTTTTGTGCAGACAACGCTTAAAAACTTGGTACGATGTTTTTGCAAATTGAAGTATAACATGTGATAGTTCTATGTAACTTGTATATATAGTTTTTATTTAAGCGAGGATGAAGCAGGTTAACGCTGTACTCGCATTTGTCAGTACGCAACTCAAACCGCCTATGGAAATGCTAAAATCTACTTCAAAAAATGCTTTATGTTTATTTCAACGAAATTAAAACCATTTAAAGTATATACCTGGCCCCGCTAGCTTGCCCAGTTATGGAAGTTTACTTGAATACAGGAACTAGGTCAGTCGGTTAAGGATTTAAATTTTTCTAGATTATTCTCTGAGTCCAACGTCTTTGAAGGAAGCTCAAATAAATTAGCACCGAGCTAACTAGATATAAGTATGTGCGGTAACGTCGAATAACAAATGACAATTTTTTTTTTTTTATTTATTAGGTTAGGGAATGTATATATTATTGTTTATAAATTATTTAAATATCTATTTTACCTCATTTCAGCTTTCTTTATTTTTTATTTACTCATTCTTGCTTATTTCAGGTTATGTTTAGGGTTAATTTCAATTTTTGTTTTCAGGTAAATTTAACGTGACCAAATATCACGAGATATTTAATGCACGTTACCAACAGTTTGGGCCATTGGTTAAAGAAAATATGGGGCTCGGCCGCATGAAAGTCCACGTGTTTTCACCTGAAGATGCTAGAACTATCTTTCAAAGAATGAAGACAAAACATCCTTCCGTTGTGCCCTTACAGGAGACTGTGCAGGCGTATCGTGACATAGTGTCAACTGTCGCTTGGTTTGGGTAACATGTGAGTCAAAATGTATTTATTTTTTAAATCGAGCAAATGCTGTGAGACAGTCCCTGTGACAGAGGAGTTATCATCATCTCATCTCTATCATATTGACGCGAAATTATCAAGATTACTTATCATTATCTCTTGAGTTTCAAGCAAAAGTTTTCGCCCGTGAAATAATAAAGGCTACTCAAACAAGAATTAATAAACTGTTATTTAGCTCATCAATTAGGGTTATGTAATAAGATGTGTAGTAGGTAAACAGATTTATATCTGTTTGGAGTTTTCAATACACTGTCATCGTGTCAACCTGTTGTTATTATACGAGTGCCGTATTGTAAACTGTTAATTAAAATTTAATTAATTTAAAAAATATATTTCTTATTTATAAACTTTTAGGAATGGAGAGGAGTGGTATAGATTAAGACAAGCAGTTCAGCAAATGATGATGCGACCTAAAGAAGTGCAAAATTTCATGCCTCTTACGGATACCGTTGCAGCTGATTTCGTTAAATTCATTCAACGTAACGTGGACAGCAACACTTTGGAAGTGCCCGATTTCTACAATAAAGTATTGCAGTGGTCCTTAGAAAGTACATATATTCGTGCACTGCATTGTTATAAGAAGTATTTAATTAATTAAAGGCTTATGTACTTCTGTTTTTACCATAGTGGTTTCTTTCGTATTAGACCTTTACCTGCATTCTGCAAGCTGCAACCTTCATATATAACGCCACTGCATTCTGCAAGCTGAGATTTTGTCGACAATGCACTTAAGGGGTAATTGCGTTTTTACGTGTTTTTGTAAACTACCATAACTGCACTTAACCTCAACAAAAACCAGAGCGGTCTTTTTCACATTTTTTTATACCTTCTAGCTTTAAAAAACTATATTTAAAAGCAGATTGCCTTTTGCAATTTTACTGCTGCTATCATTTGAATATCCAACACCCAATCAGCGGTTTTTTTGACTAATTTTTGCGCCACAGTTATGAAACTCAAGATCAGCCACCAACTACTAAACTTTTTGCAGTTATGCACTGACATAATATCCACACCCGTTTTTTTTGATATAGTTCATAAGTCGTTTCTACGTTGAGAAAATGACATTTTCGTGCAAAAATCACGTAATTTGACTTTTCTCTAAAATTTTCAAATGCCCATAACACCGACTCTACAAACTATTTTTAGAAAAGGAGAAAAACGGGTGGGGATATTTTCCTAAAGATAATGTGGTTAAAGTTTCGAAGCCGTAGTCCGTTTTAGCTTTAGTTCTGTGGGCGCAAAAATTACACTGAAATGTCAAAAACCACGAAAACGACATTACCCCCTTAAAAGTAAAAAACTATCTACACTAGATCTACATCTACAATAAAACATCTACATCTACAATAAAAATATTTGGCATGGATAAAGCTTGATATATAAGTTTTCCAACTTATTGTGGTAATGGGGCCGTACTTAGTGAAAGATTGAGTAGAGCCTCAAAGTGGATTTTGTAAAAGTGTTTTAGCATCTGGCAATACGGTGTTTGAGCGTCGGATAAATGCAATTGGAGCTTCCTCGGACTCTGTTCCTCAGAAAATGATCAATGCTAATCAGCTGATTTTCTACTTGTCTGGATTACTGAAGTTTTCTTTGTCTCTTTATGAACGATTCAGAACGCCAAAATGGAGAAAATTAGTTGCTGCCGAAGACTATTTTTATGGGTATGCTAGAACATATGTAAACTATATAGTCAACTTAAAGAATAAGCATAAATGATCACTGCTTTTAGCATAAAAAAGTACGAAACGCCGCACTTTTTTAAAATTTAATATATATATATATATATATATATATATATATATATATATATATATATATATATATATATATATGTGTGTGTGTGTGTGTGTGTGTATGTATGTATATGTGTATATATGTGTGTGTGTGTGTGTGGTCAGATTCTGAGAAAATCGAACAAAGCCAGTTAGAAGTGCCGATGGGTCAAAAATTGAAACTTTGCTGATTTGTTGATCCTAGTAGGCCTACTACTGTGGCAAAATATTATAGGATACAATGCAACCGTTTTTGACTTAAGACGGTTTAAAGATTTTTGCATTTTGACGACTGCGATCGTTCAGTGTGCATTTCGTTTTTCAGTCTTAACTGCATAGCTACTTGAGATAAAAAAACAAGTTATGTGTCTCTTAGAAGCTATTTTATTGCACAATTAACACATAGTTTATGGTGGCTATACATAGTCAGTTTATCTCATAATGACAATGAGAACGGTCAGAACCCTTTGGTCTTGCGATGCAGCTGTGGCACTGTTTTTGATTGTAACCTGCCTTGCCCTTTTTTGCAAGATACAATTTTTTGAGTGAACATACATGCAGTACTCAGCTGATTGTGTGCCAATTTTTGCCGAAAAAAAACGTCTCCTCTTGATTCAGCAATGTTTCAAAGAAATAAGGTAGTCCCTCTTGGGCGCTGCCGTGCAACTGTGCCATCATTTTTGATTGTAACCTGCCTTGCCCTTTTTTGCAAGATACAATTTTTTGAGTGAACATTTATCCGATATTCAGCAAATTGTGTGTAAATTGTTTTGGAAAAAACCGTCTCCTCTGGATTCAGCTAAGTACGGTAGTCTAGTGTTGCGACGAAAGTTCGGGTTCGGGTACGTTTCGGGTTATTTTTAAGGTTCGGATTCGGGTTCGGGTACAAGTCGGTTCGGGGACGCAAAAAGTGGTTCGGGTACCTACATTTTTTGACCAAATTACAAAATTTACGAACCAACTTTTTTTCAAATTTCTAAAAATTATAAACGTTTTTAGTGTGATCAAAATAGACAAAACTTCACATTTTTCAAACTGTTCTATTTTTGTTTTGAATTGATTACTATTTGATTGGTCAGTTGATTGCATTCCAACGCAAAACTGAGATATCTGCACGGTACCTACTACCTGGCCCAAGTTGAAATGTTCGCGTTTTTTGTACCATTGATCAATACTAAGTCGTGAGTATCATATAGTGGCAACTGTTATTGACAACATGCTAATAAATGATGAAGAAAAGGAGACAGTTTCACCAATTCCTGTTGATGGTTCTCATGCTTCAACTGCTGGTTTGAAGTAAAAAAGAAAGCGAAAACGGCCTGAAGACAATTAACACATGAATGCTTCGTTTAAATCGCTAACTAGTTTTAGTTATTAGGTTCTGGTTGGGGAGCAAGGCGGTTCCTACAAGAAGCATATATACTTGGCCGAATAGCACAAGCATATATGCGGGTCTCCCTGTTAAATTGGGGGTCCTCAATTCTTTATAACCTATTCTCGTTTTCTTGTGCTTCATGCACTTTAATCGTATTTCTAAGCTGTACATATATATTGTTGACTGTTAACATTTCAAATGACTTTTTCATACACCCATAATACATACATAAACTAAGAGTTTTTAATTTTACGTGTAAATCACCACACTTTTTAATTTTACGTGTAAATCACCACACTTATGTTTTATTTATTTGTATATGTGATGAAATGTACTTTTAAATGTGTATGCATTTACAATTTATATGTCTCACACTCTTTTACTCTACCGTCCTCATAGACTAAGATAAATCACAAAAATTTAAACTTAATGTCACTTCTGCTTTCACATGCCTAGAAAGTAAGTTCTAGATATTAGTGTCTTTTACATGTCCAAGGTCTCTTCCGCGTTTACGTTTACGTGATAAAATGTATGTAAGTTCTGCATATCTGCATAATATGTAGTATATAAAGTTTTCTTGTGTGTAAAAAAAAACTGCTCCACTGCAAAGATTCTTAGCTAAACTTCACTTCCCTTCTATTAATTTGCTGTCCTAACTTCATTAATCATTTTCAACTGAAATTTTCATTAACCACAGAGGACCTTCAATGAGCCGATGGCCGCCACTAACATTTTAAAGAATTACTTATACTAGACTAGTATAAGTAATATTATTGACAAAATAATTGACACATTCTGAGAGTTTATGCTTAGCTCAAACTTGATTCGGTTCAACCCAAAATGATATCCGGTACGTCCCTAAGAACTAAACAAACGGTGAGTACTGAGACTACGACAAAAGAAGACACTGTCGGGATTTTCGAGTAAGTTTTAAATACTTTATTATATAAAAGAATGCTACACAAACACAAAACGTTTGGGATTCCCCTGAGTTCAGTTGCTTGCGCCAAGGCCAAAAGGCTTGCGAGGAGAGCCCCAGTCACAAGATAGCCCAAGCTCACACTCATGCAGCAATCACCCAAGTCTAATCAGAAACATAAAAAGGGGGCTAACAATAGGAACGTAACCTGTCCTAGTATAATGGGACATGAGTTATACAATGTATTTAAAGTTTTCGTGTAAAAGCAGAGTTATGAAAAGGTAAAAGGACTAACAGTATTTATTAGTATATTAAAAAAGTACAACAATCAACTACTAATTAGTCTAATAGTCTACACAAATAAGTCTTTGCTGCTCACTCCTTTTTAACTTAACTGTAAACTAATTCAACAAAATCAGCTTAGCCAATCAGCCTATCATTTAAGCAGACACATAAAATAACGCATGTAATTGTCCCAACCAACAGCCAAATAGACAACGGAAAAAGAATAAAAAATTCAGCAATGTTCACACAAATAAATCAGCGCACTGATGATCTAATCAGCGGCCCTAGCACTTAGGCATGTTATTAAGTTATGCGTCCCTATTGTTTGATAGTTACCTAGATGAACATTTACAAAAATGTTAGTAGCCGCTCTCTATTTTAGTAACGGGTACTGCCGTATTTTTGCAAAACTTGCAGCGCAATTGTTGCACACATAGGCGCAAGGCTTTCATCGCTTACTATTAGCCTAACTCGACGGTACTTTTACACATAGCTGAATCCAGAGGAGACGTTTTTTTCCATAAAAATTGACCCACAGCTGAATATTGGATAAATGTTCACTCAAAAAATTGTATCTTGCAAAAAAGAACAAGGCAGGTTACAATCAAAAATGATAGCACAGTTGCACGGTAGCGCCCAAGAGGGACTACCTTACATCTTTAAAACATTGCTAAATCAAGAGGAGACGTTTTTTTCCGCAAAAAGTGGCAAACAATCAGCTGAGTACTGCATGTATGTTCACTCAAAAATTTGTATCTTGCAAAAAAGGGCAAGGCAGGTTACAATCAAAATTGATGGCACAGTTGCACGGCAGCGCCCAAGAGGGACTACCTTACATCTTTGAAACATTGCTGAATCCAGAGGAGACGTTTTTTTCCATAAAAATTGACCCACAGCTGAATATTGGATAAATGTTCACTCAAAAAATTGTATCTTGCAAAAAGGGCAAGGCTTACAATCAAAATTGATGGCACAGTTGCACGGCAGCGCCCAAGAGGGACTACCTTACATCTTTGAAACATTGCTGAATCAAGAGGAGACGTTTTTTTCCGCAAAAATTGGCACACAATCAGCTGAGTACTGCATATATGTTCACTCAAAAAATTGTATCTTGCAAAAAGGGCAAGGCAGGTTACAATCAAAATTGATGGCACAGTTGCACGGCAGCGCCCAAGAGGGACTACCTTACATCTTTGAAACATTGCTGAATCAAGAGGAGACGTTTTTTTCGGCAAAAATTGGCACACAATCAGCTGAGTACTGCATGTATGTTCACTCAAAAAATTGTATCTTGCAAAAAAGGGCAAGGCAGGTTACAATCAAAAACGGTGCCACAGCTGCATCGCAAGACCAAAGGGTTCTGACCGTTCTCATTGTCATTATGAGATAAACTGACTATGTATACCCACCATAAACTATGTGTTAAATGTGCAATAAAATAGCTTCTAAGAGACATATAACTTGTTTTTTATCTCAAGTAGCTATGCAGTTAAGACTGAAAAATGAAATCACATTGAACGATCGCAGTCGTCAAAATGCAAAAATCTTTAAACCGTCCTAAGTCAAAAACCGTTGCATTGTATCCTATAATATTTTGCCACAGTAGTAGGCCCACTAGACCAAACAAATCAGCAAAGTTTCGGCAAATTTCATTTTTTGACCCATCGCGATGAACTTCGATTCTCTCAGAACCGGACTGATATATATATATATATATATATATATATATATATATATATATATATATATCAGTGGCGGATCCAGGAATTTTTTCCGGGGGGGGCGCGACCCCCCCCAGTTGTGATAGTATGTGAACTGAACGAGTACAA